>JACCGJ010015600.1:0-10959 GCA_013407085.1 Atriophallophorus winterbourni
TGAAATCATCAGTGGTTGATCGCTTAGTAACCGAATAGAAAAGAAATGGGTATATTTGCAAGTATTTCCATCACACACAAACCCCACGGCAATTTTCTTGCTGTTCGCAATTATCGGGTGTGGGGAGTAGGATGAGGATCCTCGTGACCATAATCAGTGGAAGAATAGTGAACAAGTTGCGCTTGAATGTCGCTGTTGGATACGATTGGTATGACCAACCTGTTTCATTACATGATCCAACACTCATGTAGACAGGGTTTAAAACCCATGACCATGAATAAAAATGCTCGTTTGTGTGCATCTCCATCACACACATACACACCACGACCGGTTTCGTGCTGTTTGCACTCATCAGGTAGGGACAGTAAGATCAGGATCCGCATGCGCTTGAAACAGTGGAAGAATGGTAAACAAGTTGCGCTTGTATGCCACTGTTAGGTAAGTTTGGTACGACCAACCTGTTCAATCGCATGAGCTTCCACTCATGTAGACTGGGTTTAAAACCCATGACCATGAATAAAAAAGCTCATTTGTGTGCATCTCCATCACACACACCCCACGACTGGTTTCGTGCTGTTTGCACTCATCAGGTATGGGCAGTTAGATCAGCATCCTCATACGCTTGAAACAGTGGAAGAATAGTGAACGAGTTACGCTTGAATGTCGCTGTTGGATAAGGTTGGTACAACCAACCTGTTCAATCACATGCGCCCATTCACATGTGATGGGATTAAACACAATTTTATGATTAACATAGCGACAATAACAGTTAGTTTGATTTTACTATAAATTTTGGCTAATTTCCTTTTGGAATCTATCGTCATTAAAAAAAATTTGATTAGGATAACAAGATTATGAAAATATCCGTATGCAAATGCATTTTTGTCAGGAATGTGACCCGGTTTTGCTCGGATTGCATCAATCAATAAAGGTTAAGTAATCGTTTTCCATTACACATGTGAAACAAAATAAACTAACTGTGAAATTGCACTCAATGTTGCATGATTATTGCACGACGATCTTGTTCAAACGCATTCATAACTTGATCACACGTAGAAGGGAATAAGCACATAATGTAAAACAAAATAAAAGTTTTCATGGTTTTACATGTGCTTGGTGTGCAGATAATAATGACCTGGTTGGTTGGCCCAAATCTATCAAAATGAGTGTCCGAACGTAGGGCTTTGTTGAACATTTCTCTACTGTTTCAAAGCATACCGAAACTGATCGTACTGCAGATACAAGCTGAGCGCAAACAGCACGAAACCGGTCGTGGTGTGTGTGTGTGAGAGATAAAAATGCATGCAAATGAGCGTTTACGTTCATGGTTATGGGTTTAAACCCTGTCTACATGAGTGTGGGTTCATGTGATTGAACAGGTTTGTCGTACAACCGTATCCAACAGTGGCATACAAGAGCAAATTGTTTATCATTCTTCCATTGTTTCAAGTGCATGTTGATCCTGATCCTACTGTCCACACCCGATGAGTGCAAACAGCACGAAACCGGTCGTAGGATGTGTATTTGATGGAAATACAAGCAACTGAGCATTTCGGTTCATGGTTATGGGTTCAAACATTGTCTACATGAGTGTGGACTCATGTGATGCAACAGGTTGGTCGTTTCAACCTTACCCAACCGTGACATACAAACGTAACCTGTTTCCCATCCCTCCACTGTTTCAAGCGCATGCGGATTCTGATCTTACTGTCCCTAACTGAAGAGTGCAAACAACACGAAACCAAACGTAAGGTTTGTGTGATTAAAGTGCACATGAATGAGCTTTTTGTTCATGGTAATGGGTGCAAACCCAGTCTACATTAGTGTGGGGACGTAATTGTTCAGGTTGACTGTAAGACGCTTATCCAACAGGGCAAACAAGGACAAATTGTTAACTGTTCTTTCGCATTTTCAAGAGCACACGGATCTTGATCTTACTGTCCCTCTAAGCTGAGTGCCATTTGCATAAAAACCTGTTGTGGGGAGTGCGGTTATGATTATCATTTTGATGCAAATTTCTTCGATATGCTCAACGAGGTCAAACAATAACAAATTATATAATCACCTAAAATGGTGCATACAGCAGAAAGTCAGATTAAGCAGTAGAGTTCATTGAATTTAATTTTAAACATGCAATTTTCATTTTCATTTCACTGAGTCCTTTTGAGTGGTAGAGCACCGTAAAAGATCCAATCGCATAGTTGCTAGTACGACAGTGCTCTGGAAATGCTAGAACGGGTGTCGTTGGGATAGCTCTATTTGTGCACCCATTACAAATTATAGAAATATAAGTACACACGATCATCCTTTATCTCTAAGTAGTCGAGAAATTTATCAAGAATATCGGTTGGGAACAGCAGACCCGGTTGTCGGGAGACTGGCCCGAAGAAATACACGCAGTGAGTATCCTGTTTCCAATTGTGGATCAAGTAATGATTTATTTTCAAGAAATCGCCATTCATGTTCTAGCGTTAAAAAAACGTTGAAATCTCCCCATTATGTCGTGCTTTGGCATTGCCCTCAAGAATGATTGCATGGCTTCGTAAAACCTGTCTTTCTCCTCTTGGACTGCATCTTTTGTTGGAGCGTATGCTACCACAATCGAGAGTTTGCAAAAGCTCGAGTTTAGTCTAACATATAGGAGTCGCTCGTTTACACACTTCCATTGCATGATTGTACTGCTGGCCTTTCTGCATGCAAACAGAACGACTCCACCATGATGGAGGTTATCTTGCCTTCCTGACCACATAATAGACTCATCGCTATCTCGCCATTCATGTTGATCGGGCTTATTCCTTATTCCTATTTCATTTTCTTCTTATGCTTTTAAGCCCAGGTTACAAATCTCTGAGTATTTTCACCACAATTAATATTTTAAATATTCATACTAACCTCTTTTATCACTTGCAAGCACAGCCAAGCAGATACGAAACACAGAATCATGAATTCCACAAAACATGTTTTATTATAAATTATCTGCTGATAATGTACACGTGATTGCATCAAACAATTACAAACCTCCTTTAATCCGTCCAACATGGATTCAGCCAATTCGAACGCTTGCATCAATAATCGATTTAGCCGAACCGTGAAGAGCAGCTCAGCGGTGTACTGCAATTTATATTGATCCAATTGGTTCACGGGTCTGACCCATTCAAATCCGTTGTGCTGATTGGTCGAGAAATCGTGCTGCTCTGATTGGTTGATCAGAGTATCAAATACCGAATTCAACCGGGTTTGACAGTGCTTGTGACATCTGAAATATTGATTAATTTGAAAAGAGAACAAAAATTCAGTCTGAAAAGACAAAAGATATTTAAATAATAATCTTTAAAATTCATTTTAAAGTGCTCGGCTCAAGCTGCTCAATTCACTAATAATCAATAACATATTAACAAAACGAACACAGGAAACGAGTGGGAAAGCAACCCCTCAATCTTAGTGAATATCAATCACTGATTCGGGATTCTGCCCTAGCTGAACACGTGCTTGACACTGGACACAGCGCAGATCTTGATAACGTGGAAGTGATAAGACGGGGTGTGAAATCTTATAGGGAAAGACTTCACGCCGAGGCTGTTGAAATAACAAATGCTGGGGCGAATGCGGTGAACAAGGTGGATGGGGCGGATATCTCAACAATCCGGCGTTCAGTTCTGCAGCGGATAAACATTAACGAAAATAGCACTTAATGATTACGTAAGCAGTGTGTCAACAGATGCCATTCACACCTGTAAACTTAATAAACCATTAGGGATGAACACCGCAATTAGGGGGTGTGATCAATTATCTTGATCTTCCCTTTCTAGCTTAGAGAACTCAGGATTGGTCAAGAAAATGCCATTTAAACCTGAACACTGTTCGTACCGACACCATTATTCTGACGAAGCTTCTGTGTTCAGAAGCGAAACGTTACCAAAAACTTGCTATAACCGATTCATTGCAAACTTTATTTTCATGATTATATTAACAAATTACTTTCGTAGATTTATGTTCGCATTTGATAAAGACAAAAGTGCTTTTATTGGTAATATTCTAAAAACAACAAACCTTTCACTTCACAGGTCAAATGCGAATATTTCCTATATCACACGATATTATTGACAGATTGAAAATTTGAAAATTATAAATCAGCATAGCTTCCTCTGATGTAAGTTTCAATAACTATCTGCGACCTTGTCGGCATTATAAACACAAAACTGGAACTGATGAGATTGAGAAAATGATTTACGAGCAGGAGGTATTGATTGTGCATAGCTATAGAAAACTCGGTACAACAAATTTCTGAAGCCTTAAACCAGAATGGAGGCATTCCCCTGCTGGGCCGAAATTGGGGTGGTGTATATTTCGAAAATGATAATATTGTCTTTCTTCGTATACACGAATTGCCAGCAGTTACAATAATTTCACCAATAAATAAATAAAATGGCGGCCAGGTCCCAACATCGAGTTACAATGTGTCGATGGAACGATTTTTCTTCTCCATCTTGATTTCATACCCCTCACATATGATCCCGTTTATTAGCAAATACGTACCCAAACGTTTTGGAACAAAAGCTTAACAAAAATTCTCAGTATTTTGTGATTTATTCAAACAGTGCGCCTCCAAAATTGTACTCAGTTGATACGAACAAAGGCTGCCTTTGGCCCACACATGGCGTTAACATTTAACAAAAATGCGGAAAATATGTGTCAAGAAATTAATTTTTTTGCACGGCCGATTTAAAGGTCCCGCCACATAAACCTGGAGTCTGACAACGATGAAGATTTAATGGCTTGCAAAATATATAGATAGATCTCTCAAAAATGCTCTGGTACCAGCTTGTTTCCATGTAAACATATGAAACGCACTGCGCAAGAAACCACACAGAAATTACTTGTTTGGTGACACTGAATCTAGATCGGCCATATAAAATAATCTAATTGCTCAGACATGTATTTCGTGGAACAGCTTAGGTATAAAAAGAAAGAATGCAGAGCTGACACATACTCGGGTCCAAATGGCCAAAAGAGATTTGGAATATGATTAGCTGGCGAATTTAGTTTAAACACTAGAGTAAGGCAAGTTTATCCATTATCTCCGTTTCTGTCGATCTTTGTCGTCCACTGGATTATGTACCAAACATCTACAGATCATCAAGTGGTTCTATTTGGATCGGATCTCTAGATCTCCAATCTTGCGTTCTCTGATGATGTAGTTGTTTATGGCGTAAATCTCGAAATGCTACAAAGGCTTTTAGACCGCATGAGTAACGCTATTCCAAAAAGGCAGCAAACATCGTAGCACACCCATGTCAAGCAATCGAACATCCATTATGCTAACAAAGTGTCGAGCGACAGATGAATTGAAGTCAAGGTTTGACCGTACGATTAATCAATTTTGGCAGTTCATCGTTCAAGATGAAATATTTATGGTACATAATGCAAATAGCTGTTTGAAGAGGGATCGAAAAGTCCTGAAGGGCATCAGATCAGTCTCAGAACTGGAACAAGAGTTTGCCAAGCTGCGATCCGCCCTGTACAACTTTATGAATAAGAAACGTTGACACTGCGGTCCAGTGATGTACGAAATTTGGAATTTTTGGACAAGTGGGTCTTAGGATAATCTCGGGCTGGTGATATACTGACGCCGAAGTTCGGACACAATAGACCGGAATAACTTCGCCTTCTATTCACATCCGACGATGAAACGTCTATAACGGTTTGACTGTGTTCTTCCTATAACCGACTTAACACTCACAAAACCTGTTCTGGACCCTAAATTCATTTGTAAATAGCGCCGACAACAGGGCGATTAAGAGAAGGCCTGGCTGTCAGCTGTAAAGAAGGATGTATATGCCCCTGAACTGAATAACCTCTACGGCAATTTGACACCATCTTTCCTCTGATCGACGAGCATGAGCTGGCGAGATTGGAGACAATAATTGAAACAGCTAATCCATCCCTGGACGAAGTTGCTCAAAAGTAATGTGAGTAGATAAATGTCCAGCATAACACAACACCGTAAACAATACAAATATGTTGATAAGGACCTATGTTAGCGCTTATGCACGGATGTGCAACCGTGCAGTACTTTGTGCTGTGCGGCTAACACCGTGCTAAATTGATTGGCCAGATGTAGTGAGCTGCATGCTGAAACAGGCTGAAGTCTCACTACCATTTCCTGTTCTTTTTTCTTCCTCATATCTGTCTAGGCCTAGGCAACCTGACAGTATCTTAGCCCACGTGCAGTCTCCAACTGTGCGTCACTTTGCTTGGATCATGCTTGTGCTTTCATACCATACCATACCATATGTCAGCGCTCGTCAACAGGCCATTTTGATGAATCTGATTAGAAAATTATATTAAAAATGTTTGATATGTCGAGCCGAATAACCTTGACTTCAAGTAATAATTATTGACCAGAAATTGGATTAAAATGTGTCAGTGAATCTGAGTATTAATGAAAATTATTGACCGAACATTATCGATCAAATAGCTGTTCCTTATTTCTTATGAATAAACTTGTTCTTATTGATCTGATTCAACTAGATATTTCGATTAATTGCCTTCGACGATTTCGAAAATGTGTCGTTTGATTGCCACCATTTTTTAAGCCACGCTCCGATAATTTTTTTCAAAAATTAATGACCCGAAATATGCTGTTGTTAGAATCAATCAAATTTAAGAACCGAATTGTTCAAGGTCAAAAAAAAACATTTTAAATTGAAACATTAAATTCGTTCTTCTATGTGAACGCTATTACAAAAAGTATCATGTTTTTGAACGTATGCAAGAACTAGAAATAAATTTTTAATTCATTAGAAACATTGATTTTGAATGTTCGTGAAAATTGTTGCTTGATCGGGAAATTAATTTGACTGGTTAATAGCAATCAAGGTCGAATGACTGTTGCCGCTTGTTTTGAATAAATGTGCGAATGAAGATTTGATCTAAAGGATCAGAATATTTGTTGGAATCAAGTAAATGATATCGAGATTCCAATGTCATGTATATGGTCCGGCAAAGTTTGTTTGAATTGACCCAGTAGCAGCAACGCTTGATTTAAAGTTCACCTCAAATCACAGTGTGCTGCATTTTTATCGATTTTTTTTAAAAATGTCATGTCATATTAGAATTTCGAAACCAGCGCATGTCGCCAAGGTCTAGATCCCAAAAAAGGTCCCAACACTGCGGCACTATGCCATGTTACATTAATCTACTGCGGGATGATAACTGTTGTCCAAAGAAGAGATAAAAGTTGGAAGAAATTCAATTTCTTAACCATGCGATTGTGCGCTGGAATGTGAATTTAAAAGTGCACAACTTCTTGAGTTTTAACTTTCCGCGCATACTAATTAGTGTGCGTTGTTATGTTTTATATCAATGGTTCTCTACCACTGTAATAGGGAATGATTACTCACTTGCCAGGTGTGTCGTAAAAATTTGAAGCGCATCTCTAACTATATAACTTGAGAAACCACTGGTATAGCAAGTTAGGACTGACGACTGTCAACCCTTTCACTTATTTATCACAACCAGTTATAGCTTCTTGGCTGCATCAGGTGAATACAATCTGTGCTAGAACATCGTGGTTCTTTGTAAGAACCCTATGCAACAGTGGCAGTCAAGTTTAACCTTGTTTACCCAGATACGTGTTATTTATGTTTACTACTTATCCACTGTTTCAAGGCTCACTGAAACTAATCCTACTGCCTCAACCTGATGACGGCAAACAGCCACAAACCGATAGTGGTGTGTAAGTGCGGGGAATGTGAGCAACACATCACTTTGTTCACCCATAAGCGCCTTGAGTGCTTGACCACGAGTCACTATGTGATTCTATGTTTGAACATCGTGGTTCGTTGTACGGACCCTATGCAGCATTGGCATTTAAGTGTAACTTTTTTACCACGTATCCACTGTTTCAAGGCTCACTGAACCTAATCTTACTGTCTCCACCTGATGACAGTAAACAGCAGAAACAGGTTATAAGCGTTTCGAGCGCTTGGACAGGAATCACTTTGTGATTCTATATTTGAACATCGTGGTTCTTTGTAAGAACCCTATATAACAGTGGTATTCGGGTATACCTTTCTACATGACCCTAATTCTTATACAATGAGTAAAATATGCAAAGAAAACACTTGGAGAAATAAATGCGGTTGACTCACACCTAATATTACCAGCTTTGTGGCTACCGACGTAATGATAATCCAATAGAAATCTAAATATTCCAGAACGATGGGCTTAGGACATGTAACTACAAGTTTAAACAACACTTTCTCACCTGAGCTCTTGATCAAAATCCTTCAACTTTGGCCCGGTCGATTTGTTTATCGATTTTTTTCGACACGAATCATCAATCAATATTTGCATCATCAAATTATCGATCGGCGTGGAAATGTCCATTAAATTGTCCGTGTGTCCCACCAGCACTTGTTCGATCATGATTTGAAACCGCGGGCCTAAATCGTTGGCAAGTTGAAGGCAGTCGGTTGAAATGGTCCTTGAGCAGAGAGTCTGATTCAGTTGCTGGCGAAATATTTCCAAACTTCGGAAGAATTCACCTGAAAATCGAAAAAATTATTCCAAAGCATTTTTACAGTATACGCAACAGAAAACCATATAATTAATCATATATCCTATTGTGAGTACAGTGAATTGGCTAACCAAAGCTTCAAGTTGATATTGAGAACACCACCGGCTAGTACAGTGAGGAAGCTCCGTAAAATCGAAACAGTACTCCGCAAATTTACTAGAATTTATTAGCTATTCTAGACGCTGTCGGTAGGAAACATTAAGCAATAAAACAAATCAGCATCCACTAACAATTAGACCTTTTGTCGGTCAAACAAACAAACACCCAAAACGACTGACAATTCAAACGGAACAGACATTTTGAGGACAAACTCGTTTATTATGTTATTGCTGCTTTTGGTCACATTTGGTCTATGTCGGCCATAAGGTTACAAATCCAATCTCATGATGATTCCATGCTCAGCAGTGTTTAATGAACTATTCAGTCCAATTCTAATAGAAAAACCACGCTTCAGATTCAGATCAAGATTTATGTATAAAAAGCTCGTTGCTGGTAAGCAACACCACAGGATAGTTCGTATAAGGATATATATAAATTTAATACATATAAAATAAATTGAGGTATAAGGTAGATCGGGAGTGTTGTAGTTCCAAAAACGTGTCAGTATTGTCGGGTATGATGGCAAAAATATTCGTTTGGAATAGAGAGCATGTACTATAACAGGATTAGGGTGAAATTATTCAATTTGTTCTGTACATCTTTCACTTGATGATTGTCCAACATCTGACGGTAGGGATGTCATAAGAAACAAACGCTCCACCGAATTAGAAGAAACCACGGCAGTTCCGGTGACAATGTGAATATATCAAATTCCCAATGGTGAGTATGTGTGGACATGCTTAATCGGAAGCGAAATGATGTCTCCAGAGTGTGCATCTTTGAGTTTATTAATTTCATAAGTTAGGAATTAGATTTCACCGCGCTTACAGTGCTTGACAATCTTCGTTCGATCGGCGGAGGTTGCACGCTGAAGTAAGTATAGCAGCCGAGAACAGTATTTGTTCTTCTCTAGCTTGGAGGTGACACTTTACGCACGTGCCTCAAAAATGAACAGTCAAGAGCAACTCCTCCCCATTAACAAAACAATCTTATCACTTTAATCAACTTCCTTCTATCTAACCCCATAGCAATCTGCAGGAAGTTCTTACCTGCTTTGGGAGCTCTCCTAGTAGAGTAAACATTTTCTGTAGACCAGCAGTGGAAAGCGATTCACCATTTAATAATCTGTCCATTTACGATATAATCTATGCGGCGGATGTTTCTTAAATGGAAAGCAATCAGCTTCCGTTCGTTTCTTGTAGGGATTTTTAAGATTTCATTGTCATACTGTAAGTGTTTTTCACATGATACACTATTCAGCGCTTTATACTTCTAACATTTCTCAATGCCAAAAGAAATTGCTCTTCAAGACCAAAACGCGCTCGCTTATTTTGTTTGTGTATGTGATGTTGAACTGTGATGTTGATGGTTAATGATTATGAGCAATAATCCCACTCAATTAAATCAAACTTCCATGCCCTAAACACACAGAAATGATTAAAACCGACGCTTGAATTCCTCCAATAGGTTTGAGGTTGGCTGACAGAACATTTAATATCATGTAAATCGGTTTTAACCCCCATTGTTACGAACGAACGTTCTCATTGCATTTCAGAAACCCCACGTTCCCTAGGTTGGATAGATCATCAGAGATCTACATGACTTGAACTAGGTAATGTCCTGTAAACATGGTGTTGGACCTTAAAAGCGCCTTTTGATAGACCTGGCATGCACCAACCTTTCAACACGGGGGGCCGGTTTTTTGTGTGTTCTTACTTATATATTTTCTTCTTGTTTGTTTTTTTTTGTAGTTGGTTTTGTCTGGTTCTCCATGTTCTTGTGTAAAAGATGCGGTAGGGGCAGGCAGGGATTAAACGCACACACCCACTGACTGGGGTCTGGCGGGGTGCACCAGCAGGTGGAATACGGTCAGAATCCGGACGGGGGTGGGGAAAAGAGGGAATCAGGTTGAATGCAAGATAAACCGGCTAGATGATCGAAGGACAAGGGTCAAATGGAATGAGTCAAAATGTGGGGGGGGGGGGGGGGGATAGCTACAAACAGAGGGCTAAATAGTATATATACAATCAATAGATGAGGGAGGTATTATGAATGCACAAGCCTGATCCAGGCAAAGTGCCGCACAGTCAGAGACTGCCCGTGGGCTAAGAAACTGTCAGGTTGCCCAGGCCTAGACAGATATGAGGGGGTAAATAGAAATAGAAATGGTAGTGAGACTCCAGCGTGTACTCGCATGCAGCTCACTACCGTTGGCCAATCCATTTAGCACGATGTTAGCCGCAAAGCACAGAAATGCTGCACGATTGCACATCCGTGCA
>JACCGJ010015602.1:0-11547 GCA_013407085.1 Atriophallophorus winterbourni
GATACTCAACCACCCATGTGATTGTTAAAGTAATGAAAAATGTAGCAGACCGTGTAAGGTAGTTAAGTGAATGGTATCTGGTTCAATAAAACGGTCTTGTTCACCCCATACTACTGGCTTCCATGCGAGTTTGGATTTGTCACTTGTCAAAACACAATCTGTTAATACAAAATAACAAATCGAAATCAGACGCTGAGTACCTTTCCATTCGCATTTCTTATAATGCAAACGTGAAACTACAACGTTCTCAGTAAATTCACACTTTTTCCGAGGGTTATTTGTTTAAAACGAGTTCCTTAAACCACTGAATCCAACTTTTGCGATGTTTCTACCCGTTAAAACCCCAGTTTCGGGTTCTTTGACCTTATTAGGTGGAGACAACATGATCTAGGCCAGTAAGCCTTCAAACTGTGGATGTGATCTTTTGGTTTTGAATCCACTGTTGTATGGCTTCATGTGGTTAACTATACTGTGGAACTTTAACCTGAGGAAGATCCCAAGTTGAGCGTTGGAAATTGCTGGTGCATTGTTTTGCGCACTTTTCTGAATTTACATTTCACTACCGGTTTCGGGTTGTTTGCCTTTTAAGAGTCACAAAACAAGGATTGATTTCGAAATAACTGTTTTGGTGACAAGTATTGAGACGGTTTAATTGTCCAAAGTATTTTATAGCTCCCACCCTCCACACTTACATTCTACCAACGGGTATCTTTGTTTAATCTAAATTTTTCTACTTCGCTGAGAGCATAACAAAATATTATCGTCACAGGTTCAAAGCATCTCCGACACTGACAAAACACTTTGATGAAACCACTGAATTGTCTTGATATCAGAATAGTGGTTTCTTTGTTTCAATAGCAATGTTGTAAATGTCCGATTGAAGGTTGATGCTTGCTACCTTCAATTAGAAATTATTGACATTATTCATTCGTATCAAAAATAATAGTTTTATGTGCGCATGCATTTCTCAACTATGAAGTCATGCAAAATGGTAATTTTGTCATCGAATCAATATTAAATATTGTTTATTATATTGAAATCCTGCTCTCTAACCCTAAGAGAAATCCATTTTATTTTCCTCCCTGTGCCCGCATTCATAATTACACTTTCTGTAATTATCATTTGATTAGATAACTGCAGCCAAACACGTCTGATATTTCAAGATATTTAACAATTTTTTATGGATGATTTAGTTTCTATAACATCAAACCTTATCTTCGCGACACATCGCCAGAAATTCTTTCCACAGGAAATCCAAAATGAATATGCTTTCCTGACATTACTGATTATGCACATAGGAGAAGTGAACAAATTCATTGTAAAAACTCTCAGGAATTTCAAGAAATGTGAATATAGATCTTTAAAAATCGATTAACTTATTAGCATATTTTGATTGATTTGCAATGCTCTGATCTTATAAGTGTAAATGAAATGTAAGGTGAAAAAAATGCGGAAAGTGGAGCACTGTAATATAAGATTTTCTGCGCGGATACGGTTGACCTCTATTCAAACCATCTTATGTAGTCTATTTTAAGGCCAAGTTTTTACCGGAACTATATTTTGTGTGCGTCATTTGCACGCAACATGTTGGGGTGGAAAGTCTATGTAATCGATGAATACACGTTGCACGCGAAGGTACAAGTTAACAATGTGTCAAAAACCTAATATTTGTCATAATTTGATCTTGATGTTGATACGGTTTCAGAGCTGTGTAATAATGCTCAGATAAACTCAAAATCATCCTTTCAGCTAAATCGAAATTTTTTATGTGACTTGGAAAGGTTAATCGGTATTTACCATTTACGTGAATCGAGATATCCCTTGCGTTTACTATAAAATGCGAATGACACTGCAATTTACACTGTATTTTAAAAGTTCAATGGCATGAAAGATTTTACCTACCATTCAATCGAAAGAAGTTCACGAAGGATGTGCCAGTATCGCCAACACTGGCTTGACAGGGATTAGAGATACAGTGTTCGATGGAATTTGTTCCTATAACAAGCTTTACTTGTTAATATTAATTTGAATTAAGTCCAAAGTACGTTTCAGTCGCAGAGTTTCGTTCGGCTATCGATCAAGCCTTTCTCAAACATTTCGAAGTTCAGCCTCTGTTCTCGTTCGTGTTACGCACACACAACCGTTCACCTCAACTTCGTGCCAAGTTCAACTACCTTGACAATGCACTAGCATTGTGCAAATCCACATTAAATCTCGTTCAATGGCCTAGTTCCGTCAATGAATGGTACATTGCAAGATTGATTGGCCACATCAAGTACTTTGAATAATTACAAGAATAAATGATGATTGTCTCGCTCTATCTGGGTGGTCGAGTGAAATTCGATCAATACGATTTTAGTGAGAATCGCTTGCGTAAACATTTGTGCTCAATTTATTGCTGCAAGCATTTTCTGTTCCGGTAGTCGATTGGAAAGTTAGGTGGTTATTATTATATTTGGGGTTTAATATTCGATAATATTGACAAAATCTTTAGAAAGGAACCTATTTTAATGAAATGATCGCAAAAATGAATGACTGTATGACATTTTGTTATGCTTAAGCGCAGTTTCTCATTATATTAGGAATCACTGTGTAATCATGTGCTTGAACATTGTTGTTCGTGATATGAGCCCTATTTAATGGTGACTTCAAAGCTTAAGTTTGTTTAGCACGTGTGCAAGCCTCACTAAACCTAATATCAGTTTCTCCATCAGACGAGAGCAACCAGCGGGAAACCGGTCGCGGAGTGTAAGTTCTGTGGATGTTAGCAACACGTTTGACTGACCAGTTTTCTTATATGTTACTTAGATCTCTGAGATGTTGTTGTTGCACTCATTCGGTCGATACCGACCACGGAGGTACATCACAAGTTCATGATGGTTTCGTGTTCCACAGCGTACCAGATGACTATACAGTCCGATTTGGGACTGAAAATGTCTCCCGCAGCGCTCACAACGACTTGGCCGATTGATGGCAGTTGCACGCTGACAGCATGATCGAATTCTACACAGCCGCGACCAGCATCTGCTCGTTCTCAGCTTGGAGATGATGCCTCCAAATTGAGCGGTCAAGATTAAGTTCTTCCCAACTCGTAGGGTCTATGTGTTTATTTGGCGAACGTCTTTGAACTGCTATGGTCAACCTCCATATTTCAACTCACCATACAGTAGAATACGATCATTTCCCATTCTGACATAGCCAGCGTAGAGGGTGCTGTCTTAGTAGGGTGAATCTGTTCTATAGATCAGTTTTAGAAAGCACTTCGTCATTTGTGGTGGTAGTGGTTTTCATATTAATAATCAGGAAAGAATGGTTATAAATGCATGCCGATTGAAGAATTGCTTTAAATGATAATCGAGGTTGCACGACACTTTTCGTAACAGATCACCCCGTGTGCATTGTTCATGCAATACGGCAAAGAGTTAATATTAGCGATATCTACAAATCTCGCAGATGCAGCGTGCCTACCGACCCGTAGCATTGACGCAAGTCATGGCAGCGTTCATGTTGTCACACTGAATGATACGTGTGGCGTTCAACTGCACGCTCCTGGTTCGAATCCCGCCGCATTTACACATTTCGAGAGGTGTGCCTAAACCAAACCCCCAAAATACCTTAGTTTTAAAATGGTACGAACAAAATTCATCAAAATAAAAGTTCGTAAATAATCGGTTGAAGCAGGGTAAAATCATGGAGATTTAGTCGTAACATTCGCTAGTTGAAAGGAAAATTTCTGTAACGGGAAACCAACTTTATCACACGATGATAAATTCTGTCAAGTAGTTAAATATCCATCCTCAACCATGGTGCCCAGGCTTGGATGGAATATTCCATAACAGGACGTACATACGTATTAATTAACCGGGATAAAGTTTCGGGCGTGAAAATCCTGAATATCCTTTTTAGAAGACTCAATATATGACAGGTTTTATTGTACACTGTCCGGCAATATTGGCCAGGCTTAAGGTTAAACGACACCCAGATACCGCGATCTTTTTCTACGGTGGTCTAGACGAGATCTTGCGTGATATGCTGATACGAATCAGTTTTCGCACGGTGGTCTGCACTTACTATTACATGTTTATGAGATTGTGTAACACTAACGCGCTACCATACCGCGGAATAAAATTAGCATCCATAATAGTAGGAAAAGTAACTTTGGTAGTTTAGCTTGCAGAATGAATCCAGATGATAGGTACTGCCTGATGCTACCGAAACGGAAGATTAGCACTAACACTACGGGTGCTAGAGACTTGGTTGGGAAACACGCAAATCATATCAATTTCATCAGATACACTCAAGCAATTTATTAATACCGACGAATTTTGACCATGCACTTTTGAATACTGCTAAAGTCGTACTCTTTCATGCACTAAAATGCGCGTTGCCCAATTGAGAAATTTACGTAACAAAGCTTATTCACCAAACTTCAGTATGAAAGTTCCTGGTGGGTTTCAGTTAAATGATCTTTTCAATTGCTACCCATGTCAGCTATTTAAAGAATAGGACACTTTCTGTTTCGTAAGGTATGCACCTTTCTTATGAACCTTGAATGGGAGAAACGGAACAAGATTTTCACTCATAAAAACATAGGCAATCTGACATTGGAAATACAATTGTTGCATTATTCTAAATGAATAAGCAATCAATATGTGCATCGTTTAGTTTTCGTGACAACCACAATCGCATTCGTAGCATTGATAGACTATTCTCTACAACTTGCTCTTGTCTTCACATGACAGTTAGCATCGTAAACTGTTGTAATGCTTGTCAAAACGTGAAGTACAGCACGTTGTATTTTAAATTGTGGGTGTAAACCAGATGTGGTGGGCGGAAATCAATTTGATACACTATCTCATCCAATCTGAATTCGTGCCGAAGAGCTCACCGCTGATGACGTACGTTGCCACGTAAACATGTTCCGTTCATTAGATTGTTTCTAACATGGTACGCATAGATAGAGAGTAAAATATATACAAGAGTTTAGAAGCAACAGCAACGCTCAACATAATCCCAACTACTCCATGTAGTACATCAGAATTAAAGCTCCATGATTCACGGTAAACTAAAGCAAACAGCTCTACATTACTATGGCATATTTGTATATATTTCTAATAAATCGTACTTTCGTGGTTTGATCACGATGGTCCGAATGAGGATTAAAAATAGTTCTACGCATGAAATAGGGCAATAAAATATTGGAGTTAAATGTATTTGGGGTAAATTATTTTTATTACATAATTATGGATAAGACGCCGTAAGCATTAATACAAAAGTTAGCAATAGTGGAGCAGGTGGGATTGAGGCCGGTACAACAATAACCACGTTAACGCCAGCGTTTCATTTTATCCGATTTATCCCTGAGGTCAGCCAGCCCAACGCCAACTGCGTTCACCCACGAGTCTTACAACACACGAGAAGCCGATTGGTCAAAAATGTCTATTACGCACCTATCTTGAATAGGCAAAGCG
Source organism: Atriophallophorus winterbourni (assembly GCA_013407085.1). Lineage (NCBI taxonomy): Eukaryota > Metazoa > Platyhelminthes > Trematoda > Plagiorchiida > Microphallidae > Atriophallophorus > Atriophallophorus winterbourni. The sequence goes on from JACCGJ010015602.1 coordinate 5,472, forward strand.
ACCAACCACAACATAAGCGCCTTGAGTGCTTGACCAGGAATCATTATGTGGTTCTGTTTTTGGACACCGTGGCATTCAAGCATAACTTTGTTTAGCTTTAATATCTCTTATGCAAACTTCTTTGTACCGCAAGTGCGGGCTGCCCCATGGTTGACTTTCTGGCTAGCTAGAGGGTATCCGCAATGGTAGAACCGAGCTATATGAAATGATGTACTGGTTCAAGCTGACAGTTTCCAACAGTGATGATTGGAGGCGATACAATCCATTGACTAAGAACTTTGATTTTGCTCAAAGACTTTACATTTCGACGAAAAACAGTCCATTAGAGACTGGAGGATTAGCAAATCCCGTGCCTTGGTTTGCACTCTCAACCGGTTCGGGTTGAAAAGCTTGCCATCAGTTCACATGCATAGGTAAACGCCGTCTGATCTCGAACTGAAAGCGTGACTCATAAGCAGAGCAAAGAAAATGCCGAACAGTGTGGAAGCAAAAGCATACCCTTGTTTGACGCTTCGGTGAATTTCAAAGGCTTCTGAACTGAAACCGTTAAAATGGACTGAACCCTTCATGCCAGAGTGGAACGAAATAACGAGTTTCAGCAGTCTTGAGAGGCAGCTTATCAGAATATACAAAAGATCAAGATCATTCAGATCGCTCGTGACCTTGGCTGTTTTCATCCATACAAGCTCGGTGACAAAATCCTGGAGTAAACCTTGGAAGAAATGGACCTGGGTGTCCGGATTTACGGTAGTTTGAAAAATGGTCTACAATGTGAAGCCGTTTACAAAAGCGCGTCTCGGTGCTCGGTATGTTACGGCGGATATTTGGACGTTTTCCTCTCATGATGAACACATATATACACCCGATTCTAGACTATGCTGCACAAGCCTGGACACCATGGCTCCAAAAAGACATTTTACTTCTGGATCGCATATAGCAGAGAGCCTCTGAGCCCCCTAATGGATTCGAAAATACGCCATTCACCGAGCGACTCAGATGTCCGGAGCTGTGGACACTTGCACACAGGATAATGTGAGGTGATCTCATTCTCGCATACAAAATACTTACTACTGTTTCCCACCCCTTGGACATATTATTCCACCTTCAAACTTCCAGCAACAGCCGTGGTCATGGCTGCAAGTTGGAAATACCAAACTTCAAACAGAACTGTCGTGCGTATTTTCATTCGGTGCGTGTGTGCATTGTTTGCAATTCCCTACCGGCCGATTTGGTAGGCTTAAACAATTTATTTATATTCAACTCGATATTTTAGTTTGATCACTCCCCCATTTCAAGTCAAAGTCAATTTAGTAAACTTAATTTTTCTGGACACTAAGCTTTAAATGTACAAATAACAATCGTAGTGTTCAATTGTGGGACAGCATACCAATACGCTGGGTACCGTTGAAGGCTTTACAACTTCCTATCATTCCTAAATAAACAAGTGTTTTACGATTGCTCAACGGATATTGACAGTATTTTATGGCCTTCATTCTCTTCCTTACTAATCGGACTATATTATAGTGCGTCTTGTAAAGCTAAGCTTTCAACCTGCCTCTAAATAGATAGAGATAAAAGAGGTTCCGTAGGGCTGTCTTCAAGAGGATATGGAAGAGTGTTAGGGTTGCTCGATATGATTTCCTGTAACTTCTCTTGGGTAAATTCATAATAAATATTTACACATAATCCCGGGTGTGTTGTAGACGCTTCATTTGGGCTGTCATGTTTTGCGTTGCTTAAATAATCCGTATTTGTATTTATTTCCATCGCACACACCCGGGACAGGTTTCGTGCTGTTTGCACTAGCCAAGTAGGGTAGGTTGCGATCAGAATCCACATGCGTCAGATGTTGGACTAGTTACTGTCTGAAAGTTATTGATTCAACCCGAACAAACGATCTTTATTTAACAATATTCATTTGCATGCTTTTCCGTCATTCAACACCCCCGAACCGGTTTCGTGCTGTTTGCACTCATCAGGTAGGGACAGTAAGATCAGGATCCGCATGCGCTTGTGAAACAGTGGAGGAAATGGTAACAAGGAGCGCTTGTATGCCACTGTTGGACAAGGCTGGTACGACCAACCTGTTCAAAGAATGTGTCCAAACACATGTTACATGGGGTTAAACCCATAACCATGAAACAAAATATTCATTTGCATGCTTTTCCGTCATTCACACCCCACGACCGGTTTCGTGCTGTTTGCACTCATCAGGTAGGGACAGTAAGATCAGGATCCGCATGCGCTTGAAACAGTGGAGGAATGGTAAACAAGGAGCGCTTGTATGCCACTGTTGGATAAGGCTCGTACGACGAACCTGTTCAAGCATGTGTCGAAACGCAGTTTTAAATGGTGTTAAACCCATAACATGAAACAAAATATTCATTTGCATGCTTTTCCGTCTTCACACCCCACGTACCGGTTTCGTGCTGTTTTGGCACTCATCAGGTAGGAGACAGTACGATCAGGATTCCGCATGCGCTTGAAACAGTGGGGAATGTTAAAAACAAGGAGCGCTTGTATGCCACTGATGGATAAGGCTGGTACTACCAACCTGTTCAAAGCATGTGTCCGAACACATGTTAAATAGGGTTAAACCCATAACCATGAAACAAAATATTCATTTGCATGCTTTTCCGTCATTCACACCACACGACCGGTTTCGTGCTGTTTGCGCTCATCAGGTAGGGACAGTAAGATCAGGATCCGCATGCGCTTGAGACAGTGGAGGAATGGTAACAAGGAGCGCTTGTATGCCACTGTTGGATAAGGCTCGTACGACGAACCTGTTCAAAGCATGTGTCGAAACACGTGTTAAATGGGGTAAACCCATAACCATGAAACAAAATATTCATTTGCATGCTTTTTCGTCATTCACACTCCACGACCGGTTTCGTGCTGTTTGCACTCCTCAGGTAGGGACAGTAGATCACAGGATCCCAATGCGCTTGAAACAGTGGAGAATGGTAACAAGGACGTTTGTATCCACTTTGGATAAGGCTCGTACGACGAACCTGTTCAAAGCATGTGTCGAAACACATGTTAAATGGGGTTAAACCCATAACCATGAAACAAAATATTCATTTGCATGCTTTTCCGTCATTCACCCCCCACGACCGGTTTCGTGCTGTTTGCACTCATCAGGTAGGGACAGTAAGATCAGGATCTGCATGCGCTTGAAACAGTGGAAGAATGGTAAACAAGGAGCGCTTGTATGCCACTGTTGGATAAGGCTGGTACGACCAACCTGTTCAAAGCATGTGTCCAAACACATGTTAAATGGGGTAAAACCCATAACCATGAAACAACATATTCATTTGCATGCTTTTCCGTCATTCACACCCCACGACCGGTTTCGTGCTGTTTGCACTCATCATGTAAGGACAGTAAGATCAGGATCCGCATGCGCTTGAAAACAGTGGAGGAATGGTAAACAAGGAGCGCTTGTATGCCACTGTTGGATAAGGCTCGTACGACGAACTTGTTCAAAGCATGTGTCCAAACACATGTTAAATGGGGTTAAACCCATAACCATGAAACAAAATATTCATTTGCATGCTTTTCCGTCATTCACACCCCACGACCGGTTTCGTGCTGTTTGCACTCATAAGGTAGGGACAGTAAGATCAGGATCCGCATGCGCTTGAAACAGTGGAGGAATGGTAAACAAGAAGCGCTTGTATGCCACTGTGGATAAGGCTCGTCCGACGAACCTGTTCAAAGCATGTGTCGAAACACATGTTAAATGGGGTTAAACCCATAACCATGAAACAAAATATTCATTTGCATGCTTTTCCGTCATTCACACCCCACGACCGGTTTGTGCTGTTTGCACTCATCAGGTAGGGACAGTAAGATCAGGATCCGCATGCGGTTGAAACAGTGGCGGAATGGTAAACAAGGAGAGCTTGTATGCCACTGTGGGATAAGGCTCGTACGACGAACCTGTTCAAAGCATGTGTCGAAACACATGATAAATAAGGTTAAACCCATAAACATGAAACAAAATATTCATTTGCATGCTTTTACGTCATTCCACCACACGACGGTTTGTGCTGTTTGCAATCTCGGGGTAGGACCAGTTAAGATCAGGATCCGCATGCGGTTGTGATGAAACAGTGAGGAATGGTAAACAAGGAGCGCTTGTTATGCCACTGTTGGATAAGCTCGTACGACGAAACCTGTTCAAAGCATTGTCGAAACACATGTTAATGGGGTAAAACCCATAACCATTAAACAAAATATTCATTTGCATGCTTTTCCGTCATTCACACCCCACGACCGGTTTCGTGCTGTTTGCACTCATCAGGTAGGGACAGTAAGATCAGGATCCGCATGCGCTTGAAACAGTGGAAGAATGGTAAACAAGGAGCGCTTGTATGCCACTGTTGGATAAGGCTGGTACGACCAACCTGTTCAAAGCATGTGCCCAAACACATGTTAAATGGGGTTAAACCCATAACCATGAAACAAAATATTCATTTGCATGCTTTTCCGTCATTCACACCCCACGACCGGTTTCGTGCTGTTTGCACTCATCAGGTAGGGACAGTAAGATCAGGATCCGCATGCGCTTGAAACAGTGGAGGAATGGTAAAAAGGAGCGCTTGTATGCCACTGTTGGATAAGGCTCGTACGACGAACCTTTTCAAAGCATGTGTCGAAACACATGTTAAATGGGGTCAAACCCATAACCATGAAACAAAATATTCATTTGCATGCTTTTCCCGTCATTCACACCCCACGACCGGTTTCGTGCTGTTTACACTCATCAGGTAGGGACAGTAAGATCAGGATCCGCATGCGCTTGAAACAGTGGAGGAATGGTAAACAAGGAGCGCTTGTATGCCACTGTTGGATAAGGCTCGTACGACGAACCTGTTCAAAGCATGTGTCGAAACACATGTTAAATGGGGTTAAACCCCTAACCATGAAACAAAATATTCATTTGCATGCTTTTCCGTCATTCACACCCCACGACCGGTTTCGTGCTGTTTGCACTCATCAGGTAGGGACAGTAAGATCAGGAGCCGCATGCGCTTGAAACAGTGGAGGAATGGTAAACAAGGAGCGCTTGTATGCCACTGTTGGATAAGGCTCGTACGACGAACCTGTTCAAAGCATGTGTCGAAACACATGTTAAATGGGGTTAAACCCATAACCATGAAACAAAATATTCATTTGCTGCTTTTTTTCCGTCATGCACCAACCCACGACCGTTTTTCTGCTGTTTTTGCACCATCAGGTAGGGACAGTAAGATCGGGATCCGCATGCGTTTGAACAGTGGAGGAATGGTAAACAAGGAGCGCTCGTATGCCACTGTTGCATAAGGCTGGTACGACCAAACTGTTCAATTACACGTGTCCAAACACATGTTTAATGGGGAAAAACCCATAACCATGAAACTAAATATTCATTTGCATGCATTTCATTCGCATACACCCCACGACCGGTTTCGTGCTGTTTGCACTCATCAAGTAGGGACAGTAAGATCAGGATCCGCATGTGTTTGAAACAGTGGAGGAATGGTAAACAAGGAGCGCTTTGTATGCCACTGTTGGATAGGCCTCGTACGACGAACCTGTTCAAGCATGTGTCGAAACACATGTTAAATGGGGTTAAACCCATAACCATGAAACAAAATTTTCATTTGCATGCTTTTCCGTCATTCACACCCCACGACCGGTTTCGTGCTGTTTGCACTAATTAGATAGGGACAGTAAGATCATGATCCGCATGCGCTTGAAACAGTGGAAGAATGGTAAGCAAGGAGCGCTTGTATGCCACTGTTGGATAAGGCTGGTACGACCAACCTGTTCAAAGCATGTGTCCAAACACATGTTAAATGGGGTTAAACCCATAACCATGAAACAAAATATTCATTGGCATGCTTTTCCGTCATTCACACCCCACGACCGGTTTCGTGCTGTTTGCACTCATCAGGTAGGGACAGTAAGATCAGGATCCGCATGCGCTTGAAACAGTGGAGGATTGGTAAACAAGGAGCGCTTGTATGCCACTGTTGGATAAGGCTCGTACGACGAACCTGTTCAAAGCATGTGTCGGAACACATGT
>JACCGJ010015603.1:0-31213 GCA_013407085.1 Atriophallophorus winterbourni
GCCAGCCAGCCAGTCAGCCATCCACCCATCCATCATCCATCCTTCCATCATCCATTCATCCATCCAGCCAGCCAGCCAGTCAGCCATCCATCCATCCATCCATCCATCATCCATCCATCCATCCATCCATCCCTCCATCCATCCATCCATCCATCCATCCATCCATCCATCCATCCATGCATCCATGCATCCATCCATCCATCCATCCATCCAGCCATTCATCGATCCATCAAACCATCCAGCCAGCCATTCATCCATCCATCCATCCATCCATCCATCCATCCATCCATCCATCCATCCATCCATCCATCCATCCATCCATCCATCCATCCATCCACAAGTTGGCATAAACATGTAAAACGACAGATCATCATTATCAAAACCATGAGATAAGATGTAAAATGGATACAAATGGGGAACCAGTTCAGGCTCAACGCTTAGTTGGTGGGCAATACTGGTTTCAAACTCACGGGTTAGATGAAAACATCTGCCATGAATGAGTTGCGAACGTCAGTCAAACGCACAAATGACCAATTCTCTAATTTCACATCCATTTCAAGACACAATCTCAGTATGTACTTCTTGTCAAACATAAGCATGGTCTAAAAACTTACATAAATAATTCAGGCTAGAGTGAGCAGCAATAAGGCTCGATAAGGCGCGGATCAATAATCGTTCCGGTTGGAATGATGTCTCACATTCAAGAACATGGTGGCTTCTGGCTTCACAGCTTGCTGTTCAAGCCCGAGATGGTAGTATTAAAAAAACCTTGTTAAAAATGTCCTACTCAGGTTAACATATCAGGCAAAAGGTGCTTAGTTGGAAATCAGTTCATTGGTTAGAGTCGAGACAGCGGAGACATTTGAAATCCACTCGTCATCATTATCATGAGCAGCATTTTGTCCGTTGAAATCACCAGGCGCTTAAATGCCATACAACAATAACGCGTTAAAATTCTAAAGCCATGGAAAGCTACTAAAACGGTAGATCCTAAAGTATCAAGTGCCTACACCTCCAATCACACATACGTACATCAGGCCCACGATGGAATATGCGGTTCAAGCATGGTCGCCATGGCTTAAAAAGGATGTTGCGACTTTGCAACGAATATAACATCGAGCTACCAAACTTGTCACTGGACTCAGTCGGAAACCATACAATGAGCGAATCAAAACGCTAAATTTATTTGATTATCCACGTCGTCGACTCCGAGGGGATTTCATTCTGGTTTACAATATTTTGAATACCCAAAATCACCCTCTACAATACTTATTGAATCTACGGAGCTCGCATAATACAAGAGCTCACACATTTACTCTAACTGTCCCTCACTCGAGACTGAACTGCAGACGACATTTTTTTGCCGTGCGAGTTTGTTTTACTTTGAACAATCTGCCAGATAATATTTTGAACTCACCAAACCAGCAAACTTTCAAGAGAAGCCTTGATGCCTATTTGACCACACGATCGCCACCCCATGCCAGTCAGAAGCATGAACTTATAGTGCTTATTCCCACTTCAAGACTGAACTGTCGAAGATATTCTTATGCTGTATGTGTAAGTTTCACATGGAACACCCTCCCATCCACTGTTACACACTCAGTCAACCTGGATATTTTTAAAGCTAATTTGGACAAATACTTGAGAGAAAACCCAAATTTTGATACGATTTACACTACATGAGTTTCCCTGTTCTTCTTTTTACTGTATATACCTCATAACTCCATCCTATGGTTATTGTTAAGCTAAATGCTTTTTAGACCATTACAACTTTGAATCACTTTGAATGCTGAATAGGAAAATTCCGGTGAGAAATTTGTGCTCAAACGCATCATGGTCATTCTGTACAACAGCATTTTACCAAAACACCATGTAGACAAACCTAATTATTGAACGAACGCAGGGGTACAGTTGAAATCGATAATTATCGAAACAAATAACTGAGGCATTTCAGCACCATGTCTAGTGGATGAACTCATATTAGACGCAGAGCTCCGCGATAAAGAACTCTAGAAGATGGACTCAGCGGCGTAATCAATTATCGGGCATTTATTGAACGCTAATTTCAGTGAGGTAGATAACACCAACGGAATCTGAATGATTGCCGTCGCATCTTGAATTGACAATGGATGGACAAAGTGAGAAGCTTCATAAAAGCTGGCAAGCAAAAAATGTTGCGTCTACAACGACAGCGCTGTCTAAAATGGTTGAATCATGTGTACAGAATGGTAAATATAGTCGAATTTGAAAAGCTCTAAAGTATGAAGAGTTGAAGTCAGAAAGATGATAGTCGGGCAGAAAAACGTTTGTAAAAGAGACGAGAAAGCTCTCGGCATTGACCCGACGAGTTGGAACGAACTTGATCAGGTCCGCTCACTTTGGAGGCAATGTGTAAAGCGTCGTCTGCGAGCGGAGGAAGAGAAGACACTGTTGACTCTGCCTACGAATCGTTTAGTCATCTGAACCAAGAAGCCGACATGCACGTACATCCATGAACCGAAGTAGGTTAACAACGACAACAACAAAATGAACCCACAGATGAAACTTTGTCCTTGCACAATTTTGCTCAGAATTTGGAATTTAAATTAGAAATCACATTGATATCCCAGATTGGTATCCGGTCACTTAATCGTCAGAAACTTAATCCACAGGGAAGGTATTTAAGATAAGAAGATATTTAAATGTGTGCAATGACTCTTGAATATGGTACAAGTAGCAAAGGTCGAACGACATTAATTTACATGAGAAACGAGTTTGGTTCGAGAAACAATCAAATAATTGCAATAGTAATGGGTGAGTGTACTAGTGCTATCTCGCGGACACTCACAGTATCAAAACAGTTTTTTTTAAGAAGGAAGATCCAACATGCTCTCCCGTCCTCCCAAGTGACGCCTATGTTTAATGTTTCAACATCCCACCATGTGGACATTTCTTAACGGTTTGCGAAAAGATTGCCGACAGCATACGACTGCAGTTCTTCAAGCAAGTGCTGGGGTTCATATCAAACAGAAGATAAAGTATGCTGAGATATGCGCCAGGACATCAATTGCATATCTCTCCTGCTAAATAAATTCATTTGAATGTATTCTGCATTCTTCAGAAGTTATCAAACTAGGGATTAAATGTCTGGTGATTAAGTGTCTGCGGATTAAGTGTCAGTAAACCCTCAGATTATATTGTTTCAAATTCAAAATCTTAGTGGTTCGCATGTAGTGAACGCAGTGACGTAATGCAGTCACATATCACATCAATGAGGGTGTGTGAAGATTTCAAATCAGACAATTTTAAAACGCCACAATGGAGATACTAGCTAATCTATGCCATCGGGTGGACTAATAGGATGTTGGTGTCTCAATATTTGCGCGCAGGCATTCGATCGAAGCGATTTGTCACCTCAAATGAAAGGGTTATTTAAAGAAGATTATTGGATCTGGATGCGTATTATATCGTTAAACACATACACAGCAGCATTTAGACAGCAAAATATCAATAGATGTTTCGTATTCATTAGGCTTCGGTTAAAATTGTTTATGGATGGTTGTGCTGAGGATATGATAATTCTATATGGCACACCGTCTTACATAAGTATACACTATAATACACGAGTAAAAAACCCTGGTACACAAAGACAAGCAATACTAGATCGAACAGTGACCTATGCACGCAGTCGGAGCGATCAGCCCAGAGCGTCAATTGCAAATTCCCAGCTCAAGCATGACGCTCGGCAATGTCCAATCAAGAAACAGTTCCTCGAAACTCGTGAATTTACTATCAAAAGTTGTCATACCAGTTAGGATAACAGCTCATGCGTGGTCTACCTACAGGACGAATCTTTGATTGGGACCTCTACACAGAATAGATCTGCTGAAATAAGACAGCTCTACAATGCAATGCACATGACCTAACCAGCATTGGTTTTACGGGTGATATTCAGGGGCTGTTTGAGATGTGATCGATGACCCGTACACGGAAAGCAGTCACCTTTCGTTCGTGTCTTGCTTGGTTGGTGCAGGTTTCGCTTCCACTAAGTAAAGCAACATTTATTACGCACGTACTGTAAACCATCGTTTTACCTCGATGGTCAGTTTGCCTTCGTGGGAGACACGGGAGTTGGAAAGCAACAATGTCCGTGTTCAGCATCTCTACCATTTCGTTTTCATCATGCAATAAATACGTTATAGCCAAATTAGTATTTCAAATTGGATTGACTCAAATATCGCGGATAGCCTCTTGCTGGACACAGAGGTTGCTAAGCGGATCAACAGAGAAACTTTCATCTGGCTTACTACACCTGATCTTACTGTCTCCAACTGATGATGGCAAACAACTACAAACCGGTAGTGATGTACAAGGGATGGTCATGTGAGCTTCTTATTAGCGTCTTCAGTGCTTGACCAAGAATCACTTTGTGATTCTGTATTTGGGCACCGTGGTTCGTTGTACGAACCCTATGTAACAGAGGCATTCAAGTATAACCTTGTTTACCACTTATTCACTGTTTCAAGGCTCACTGAAGCTGATACTTGATGACGGCAAACAGCCAGAAACCACTGTGGTGTGTAAGGAATGGGGATGTGAGCACCAAAATATATTTTTCATCAGGTCTTGTTTAGGAATGGCAAGCACAATTTGATCGTGAAAGCAGAATGACGGTATAAAGTGAGTGCATACAAAATGCCTTAATGCACGTCAGAGAAACCTGGACCATCCACGCAGAAATCAAACTAAATATGAATGATTTTAACTACGGAACATGAGCGCATCTTGAAATTAACACACGCGTAAGTGCCTTCTAAAGCTGGTCATATACTATATTTTCATCCTACTACGACGCTGGTAGTGTTAGGTCTACATAATGAAATATAGTCATCTTCGGAAAATTTATCTCCATAAGGAATTGAGATAAGTATGTCTGGCCTTCAGCTAAGCCACAGTGGCATTACAACTGCGTCGTAGCAAACGTAATCTTCAAACTGGGTATAACATTTGGTGCTTGTTTAACTGCTGCCGATCGCAGATCAAACCTATAATAGCAGCGAACAAAATTGCGCTGCAACAAGTTGTGACGATGGGTAAGAGATTGTTAGTCTTTAATAATGTTGTGATGTAAATTGTTGGTGGATATCGATTGGAGGTCGGCAACATCAAATTGAAAAGTGATAACTTAGCGATTCGGGTCGATAATTACGAGCGCACTGAGGTGGAGCATGTACGTCTCTGAGAAATGTAGGGAGCAATCAAGTAAAACCGGTTTGGCGAGGAGATGTTCCACTTGACCGCTTTTCGTGTTGTCGCAGCCAAAGAGAAACAACATCCCATGTCGGAAAAGCATGCAAATGAATATTTTGTAACATCCCATGTCATTCAGCTTCAAAATTTTAATACACAATTTGCTAAATTTTCATTTTCACAAAAGTAAAATGTGTTGTTGCTAATTGGATAGCAAAAGAAGTAGTCATCAATAAGTATCTACACACATCCACATAGTGTATAATCTTCCAAGATTTTAACTTGGGTGAAATTTAGTCCAGTTGATTCCAAGATTGAGCGTATTTTTCGAACGCTAAAGAATGTTTTGAATGAATTTCTAATTCAATTCAATTCAATTCAATGGTCTAAAAAGCATATAGCTTTATTAAAACCACAGAATAATATGGGAATTACGAATAGCATAGGTAGTTAAAACGGGTTTTGTTTGCTTACTGAGCAGTTCAGGAATCAAGTAAAAATCCATAGGGCAGAAACTGATTTCAAGCTTTTATAGTGTAGAATGTTTGGATTAGTCAACATGAATTTGTCCAAGTTCGATTTAAATATATCCAAGTTGGGTGTATGTGCAACATTACAGGTTAGGGAGCTCCAGGTAAAACATACACGTACAGAATAAAAATACCTTTTACAGTTCAGTCTCGAGTCGGGAACAAATACTGTGTAGTCATGACTCCGGCTGGTTCGCGTGGTAGTCGTGTGAATAGTTTATTCAGCGGATGGTCGGCGGTATGCAATATATTGAACCTAAGAAGCAAATGACCTCTAAGACGGCGGTAGCGAAAGTCGAAGACATTGAGACTTGTAATACAATCTTCGTATTGTTTATGCTTCAAACCGCGTACGAGCTTGGTGTTTCTATGATATATTCTCTGCAAGAGGCTGATATCCTTCTGTAGCCAGGGTGACCAAGCATGAACCGCATACTCCATGGTTGGCTTCAAGTACGTATTAATTATTCGATAAACAGTTTGCTTCGCGAAACTCCCGAAGGACTTGATCACGTGTGCAGTAAACATTGCTTTCTCAATTGTGAGATAATCAAAATGTAAAAGCTGGCTAGCCTTGTACTAGTGACATGTGAGTTCAAAAATTATAATTACACCAAAAATACACACGCCGGGTAAACCAGCTGTTTTAATGGAACAACGATGGGTCACATTGCCTTGTTGGTTAAACCATGCCCTTTTTAATCGATAGAAACTTTATCCAAACTATATAGCGAATGTATCTTTGAGAAACATATTCTAAAGCGGAAGTCAAAATCCATTTTCAAAATGTTTATCAACAATAGATGGAGAAATTTTCACATCTACTTCGCATTTTGACTTCAGGGAAATGCATTTTTTGCTGATCAAATTGAAAGCAATTACTAAAAGCATAATCTTCAGCAGTGTGTCATGAAAAACGTAAACCCCCAAAGCTTAAGTCGTGAGGTATCTGTCCAGGCTGTGTTCATATTTAAGCGTCAAACCGTAAACATCAATTTGAAAAGAGCAAATGACCACAGCTGATTGTATTGTAAGCAAAACAACGATGGTCATTTTTATGCAATTATGCATATTTTAGAGGTACGCAGTGCATTCGCAATGAGCTATCTACTCTCCGACACAACAAAAAAGCGCCGAAATGTTCGTCAACTACAAATGTAAAGTTGTAATATTTCGGGGTTTCCGTTTGATTGCATTCGAACGGTTGAAGCGACAACATCTCCGGAAGTATGAGAAGATAGACAACGTCAGCTGCAATTCGTTAATGTCGGTCAAACGAGTTCTACGTTGTGAGTGCTTGGAGTGTACCCGTTGCCACGAAACTGACTGCCAAACCAGATAAAAGTGACACTTGGAACAAACATGTTTGAGGATCAGTGTTGTGGTTGATTGACTCGCTGCGAACACATCAGTCGTCAAATAGATGGAGACGCTAAATGTGCTCTCAACGTGAGTTCCGAGTTTCAGACCTATACAGTAATACAGACCAAACTACAGCTTTGTAGACTCTACTTTTGAGTAACAGAAACAGTGCTTTCTGACGCCAGAGTTGATCAAGCATCGTTTCAAACGTGTCGATACCAACTAACGCATTAAAACAAGATTTTTCAATTTTCGAAAATGGTGCGAAATGCGTGCTGGATGGGATGTTTTGATCACACCACTATGTTACTATTGAGTTTGGACCTATGCTGATAAACAATTAGTTTTTATTATGATAATAAGTCAAAAACTTCAAAACATGCCATTGGATATCACAATCTTGCGAATTATCATCTGCTAACATGTCTCGCGGTCCAGAATGAGATAATGGTAGCTGATCACGAAAAACTATTTCAATCAACATGTTGAAAACAACTCATGACTTGAATCTTTCTAGCGAATGGTTTTATTGGATTACTGCCAGCCGAAATAGACAAATTAATTTTTGGTTTTCCGTCCGATCTTATTCTGATTTATGGTAAATCTAAAGTAGCCGTATTGCACATATCTAAAGGAATAGTTACAATTTCAACGTTGTATGCACTTTGCTACCATATCCGAAGAGTGGAAAAAAGTTGCGATCACTCATTATTTAAAAGGCCACGTCCTGGCGAAACCCGCAAAATATTTCAACATCGAGTCTCTATCAATTATTTCCAAACCCATGGAAAAGAACTTTTCTGATTATCTTGTGTCGCACCTTGAAAATAATAGATAATCAAGTAACAATACGGATCTTGTTCGTGCTGTTCATTCACTTTCAATATGCTTTTGCACAGATGACTGAAAGAAATACACCAATGAAGGTGTCAATTTGGATGCAGTATTTCTGCATTTTTTTGAAAGCATTAGACGGTGTTGACTATGATATTTTTATGAACTCATTTTCTGTGGCGTGTGGCTACCTTTAGTTATCTGGATTGAGTGCTGTTTTGGTGACCATTCTACTTGCGTGCTTTGGTTGATTGCTGTTCGAACGTTTTCCCAATGAACTGCAGTCTGCCGTTCTTGGACTTCCAATTTTTATTATTTTAATCAATGATATTAGTCAGAACATAGAGTCGCCGGTTTTTTTTCAATTTACAAATGGTGTTCATATCTGGTGCTCACACAAGGCGTCTATGGGTACGCGTGTCTTACAAATGAATTAGAATGGTTATAGTGCTTGTCTAGAAATTATTATACATTCACCACCACCAGATGCTTTATTCTCCTTATCTTAACTTGTCGCTTACCGATAGGTACCACAGTACTTGAGTGCATCAGACAAAAGAAGGATCTGAGTATACTCATTAGGCATGACCTTGTTTGTAATACACAATTAGATCGGCTTGCAGCTGTAGCCAACAACAACATCAGTTTACCTCCATGCACGTTCGGAAGGTTCGACCGTTGTTCCCGACAATGTTGGATGTTTACATCCGGGCACAATTTTAACACGCAGCACTAGCTGAACAGTTGTATGGTAAAAAGCTTGACCATAATTTGTGCGACATTTCTTATAAAAATCAAATAAACAGACTAGATTTAGAGCTTTCATCGCGTTGATATGTTTCATATTTACAGGATCATTTGTCCGATCCCGCACACCCACCTAACGCATTATTGGTTCCCAATCAAATTACTATCCTCCTAAGAAAAAACGCTGAACTTTTCGAATCCCAAAATTCCTTCCTTCATTTTTTGACTAACCATAAATGATAAACTGCAATTTTAACAGAATTTTGCGTAATTATTGAAATAAAATTTAGAAGATTTGTATCGAACGACCGAATATTAATTATCTAGCATTCAAATAGAAAATAGACGTCGATAAAAATTGTAACACATAACTTACAATCAACTGGAGCTATTGTATAATATATGCGATTCGATTCCGTTGTTGAAGATTTCATTTCATCTGAGTCCAGGCATAAAATTGAGGTTTGTCTTTCTTTTACTCTGCAATTCTTGGGTATGTCATCAGTAAATGAGCAAACACCAAGGTGTACGGTAGCAGTACTAGGATTGTCACTCGGAAGTATCACACGCCCGCTACAATTGAAGTTCGAGAGCAGTATTGGACGAGGACTGTAACGTCCTCGATTGACAATAGAAACACCTCGTGGGGATCTGACAATAAAAAATTACAAAAATTTACAATCCCATCATGAAACATGCAGTTGAAGCGGAGAGATCATCAAAACCATAATTGCAAACAGTTCCCCATGTGCCATTGTACTTAATCTCGAGTATTCCATCACGTCCTTCATAGTGAATGTGACTTCCAGGAGTAAAACGAACTTCACTTATTCCACCAACTGCAGCAGTGTTAATTATAAATGAACTGACTTGATACTGAATATGTAACGGTGATACACCACGCATAAATTACGTAAAAGCGAAAACAGCACATTGTTTTTAAAATAGCGCTAAAATTTCGAGGTTACTTCAAGTTCATTTTAGTTCAGATCAGTTAGCACAGGACTGTATACGGCTGATGAGCCTATCCGTTATATAGAATTTTTGTCAGTAAAAAGCTTCAAAAGAGCGCTCATCATTGCCGAAGTTGGTTCTTCGTTCTTTTGTATCCTCGTCGTATGCGATGATACGTCATCCCGTCCTGGGAGAAAAACGAAAAGGGTTTCTGTTCACCAAACTGGTGAGAGGTTAGCTAGGGAAAATTTGTGCCTGCACGTAAAACATGACATTCAAAACAAGACATTATGTAATTGGGTTTTTGTGCAGTTTCTTAAATCGTGGTAAAAGGCGCATAAATTTAATATTAGAACACATTTCATGCTAATTCTATCAACGGGCAAGCTGCATATGCATGGAAAGCAGTCAGGGAAAAGCTCCTGCTACAATGCATCCAAACCTAGTTTGAACGCATCTATCGATATGCAAGCGATTAGTTTGGCAGGCAGATTATTCATGAAGCTAACCACTCGTTCACTGTAGAAGTCTTGCCTATGAAGAAGACAATTGTTATTTTTCGCGAGTTTCAATGTATACCTTCTAGTTGAAGGATTATTCACTTGAGAAAACAGGTTTTGAAAACACTCGTCGCCTAAGCTTTTCAGAATTTTAAAGGATTCTATTAGACGTAGTCGCCAAAGTGAAAATAGATTTAAAGAAATTAGACGTTTCTCATAGGGTTTATAAGACATACATTCAACCATTTTTGTTGCAATACGCTGCAACCCCTATAGTAGCAATATGACTTTTGGGAAGAAACGTCTCCGGGCTCGCACGCAATATTTTCAGTGCAGCCTGATAATTGCCGTATATAACTATATAAACATTTTCGGCTTTCAACATTTCAGAACATATTTAATTCTAAAACGTTCTACTCTAGCTCGTTTTGCATCTGAGTCACATTGCACAGCCCATTTCAAGTACGCTTTTATGACTATACTTAAACCCTTAACACTCTGAATAGATTTGAAGTCGATCTTAACGCTATTTACGGTTACTGAAATTTTGTTGACTGCTGAAGACAACAGATGACATTTTCTACAGCTAAGAGGAAGATCCCAATCTTGCAACCATTTAATGACCTTTTCAATATCTCTCAACAGACCACCGTGATTACTGGATCTGGTGAATTTGACATCAGCTGCAAACATGTAGTAGGTACACAACAACTGAGAGGCCAAGTCATCGATTATTATCAGGAAGAGTATTGGGCCTAGTACAGAAAACTATGGGATCCCGATGCTAGCTTTTGCGAATTCATTGTTATTAACGCCTACACGGACCCAAAAGGATCTTTCACGGAGAAAATTTGTTATTCAGCCCTGAAGATCACCAGATAATTCTTCGAGCGCGAGCTTCATTTCTAAAATCCTGTGACTCACTGAGTCGATTGCCTCAATAAAGTCTGAGTAAAATACCTCTACAAATCCACCTTCATCCAGTGTTTTGGAAACTGTATATAACAAGCAAAGAGAATACGACAGGTTTGACCTCCTCTGAAGAAAACCATGTTGAAAATTGCCTACTGATGAATTGTGTATAAGGTGGCTGCACAACCGGTCCCTGATAAGTTTCTCCAAAGGCTTTATATAAAACAGTAGTCAAGTATATCGTACGGAAAAGCTTAACTTTGTTTGCGCAGCCTTCTTTTGAAATGGGGACGACAATGGTTTTTTCCAGTCAACTGGTGGGATGCCTTTGCACAGCGATTCGTTGTGTAACCAAGATAGAGGCTCTGTTAGTGCCTTAACAATTTCCTTCACAATTTTCCAATGCACGTCTGCAGGTCCGGTGGATTTATTTCTGTCTAGATTCGTAGCACCAAAGGACATAATTTAAATCGATTTCTCGAAAGCTTTCGATCGTGTATATCACGTTATACGCTCGTCGAAATTACTCACCTAATACGTACAGGTTAAACTATATGCGTGGATTAACAATGGTTGATTTGCGTGAGATGTACGTGTGAGTCAGAAACGAATATCCGAGTCGATTAAAGTTTGACCTTGGTGGCACACAAATGATCAGCCCTCGGACCGCTTTTGTTTTTAATATATATATATATATATATATATATGTTAAACAACTTGCCAACTTTAGTGCAATCGTCGGTGCTTATTTTCGCTGATGACGAAAATCTTAGGCGCAAGATAAACTTCACATCCGACGCGCTGAACCTACAACGGGATCTCGAAATTATTTTCACCTGGTCCCAAGACAACGTAATGCTACTGAATGCTTCGAAATGCAGCCTACAGTTGCTCAACAGCAAGTTGAGCAAAGAATATTATCTAGGACTTACTGTTATTCAACCAGCCTTCTACGAAAAATATTTAGGCTTGATGATCCAATCTGACTTATGTAACTGAATGCAATATCGAGTCGCTGCCAGCAAAGCTAAAAGCAACTTGGTTCTCCTTAGAAGAGTCCTGAGTTCGTTTGACCCCAAAATTGTCTGCAAATTGATTTCAACATACATCCGTCCTCATATCGAATATGCTATGACGGCATGGGATAATTGGTTGAAAAAAGATACTCAACTATTAAAAACTCAACAGCGCAAAGCAAAAAACTAATCGTAAGACTTTATATTTATCCATACGAAATGAGACTTAAAATGTTGAAGTTGATTACGGATCTATACGGACGGAAACGAGGAGCACTAATATTCATTTGGACAGTGCTTAATTCTTGCAGTCGTTCGTTTCATCTTTCCCATAATGCACATCTGCGTGGTCACCAATCAAAACTTTACTAACAGCAAAGCAGGTTGAACTGCCGCGAATATGCATTTTCCGTTCGCAATGCGCAATTGTGGAAGAGTTTACCTACGCAATGTTACAAAAGGGAACAGTAAATGTCTTCAAGAAATCACTATATGTCTGCATGAACAAGTACGTTTTTCACGTTTGACAATTAGTTCTAACAAAATTTGCTAAATTTTTATCATCCACCCCCATGAACATTTTTGTGGGTGTTGTAAAGCATAGGTTTTACCTGCATATCATGTATGAATAAATCTATGAACTGCTCCGTTCATTTAGATAAGAACACTTCGGTTATTCTGAAAAACTACAGATGTTGGAATCTGAATTAGATGAAATCCGGAATAACAACTCATTTGTTAATCAGGTTCGCAAAATTTTACAACCATTGACTAACTTCTTGGATAATAATTCAAACATCGCCAAGGATATATTTCAATCAATTTGTACCAAAATTTGTCGAAGATACTTGAAATCTAAAAATGTTATAATTTAATATAGATGACAGACATCCTTTACTTGATCTGAAAACTGCTATCTGTTCCGCGTACGGCTTCCCATCAGATTGCGCTTCGTTAAAGCGCTTGAGGAACATTACACCTTCGAAATTTTGTCCTATCTTATTATAACTCGGTGACGAAAGCTTTGTGACACAATTCTTAGATCATAAGAATGTTTTCAAATCGATTCCCAGATTTGAAAATGTCTTTATTAAACCTGCTCCTACACAAATACAACAGAAATTCAGGTTTAACAAGCGTACCGTTACTAATCAATATTCCACCGAATGTTCCAGCAATGCAAAAATAAACGATGGAATTGTGTGAAGTGCCATAAAAACTAAAATCACCTCCATATTCGCTTTCTTCAGTCAATAAATCAACGCAACCCAGTATGCCATCCATCTTCGCAATCAAGGAACAGAACTATATTACCTAAGCTTCGGCAGACTAGTGACCTATTACACGCACATACACCTATAATGAATTCGTTACCTAATAACAATAGAAATACTCTTAAATTGAATCGACATATAATGCACCACACTATTGGTAATTATATGGTAATGCATAAACTATTATATCAGAACTTTCCATGAAAACTCAATGATCGATTCCAAAATAATCGAGCCCGTTTTTGAAATTTCATAGAGTATCACCGCCTTTTCAACCTAATTGATTCTCTCGTGACATCAATTTTCCGCATTTAAATCTATTTCTTACTTAGCCTCCAATGTTCCCTTACTCAAACATGAAAATATTTCCTATCCCTCCGCGAAAGTTTTTATCATGATCCATCCTGCCTCACATAATGAGCAATTACATACAAAGCTATTCTTTGCCAATCACCCCTATTCTCTACGATTTAATTTCATTCATGCTGAATCTGAATTTTGGAAAAAGGAATACAATCAGATTCAGAACTTTGGATTCCGAGCAATCAAATTTTAGGAGGGACTGCGTTTCAAAACGTGGAGTTAGATGTCTTGCTTATTTCCACGCTGACATCCAGGTAAACATCAACGTTTCATTCGCCTTTAATCATATCGTAAATTCCATCTGGCTGACATTACGAGCTTTTGATCTCTCACTTACCGGCTATGACTTCATCATCAGTTCATCGCTTCATGCAAGCCTCTCTCTACCCTTCCCGCTATAAATTGATTGTAGGAGATTTCAACATGCCTAAACTTTACTGGATAAAACGTACAGATATATGACTTAATTCTTTTACATATACCATCAAACTATTAGGGTATACAAAGTTTGTTGATAAACGAACGCGTAAGAACATTATTCCTGACCTTCATAATCACAGTATCTGGCTTGAACGTATAGCCATCAATTTTAATATCGATGATAATATCATATCTTTCGAATTGAGTTGCAATAATATAATGACTAGTAGTAAAAATCATCAATATTTAGTCACGTAAAGTGGAAAATCTTTTCAAGCTTCATTAAAAACGAAGATTGGAAAGATTTTTCTTTTTTGATAATTTTAATGTAATGTCGGGATCGTTCATTAAATTTTCATCGCAATACCAGTTTTTGTATTATATCAGATCACGTACAGGTTGCCTGAATGCAACTTTTAAATGCTATTACCTATATATTTATTTAGAGTCAACTTCCGTGGCAGAAATTACCTTGAAAATGTTATTTTGTAAATGTACATACTACAAACTGATTGTACAATCCCGTCGGATGTTATTGATGATGATCCTTATGCCTTTGAATTCCAAGAATAAAATTTATTTATTTATAAAATAGCGGAGTTACTACATAAATCCACTCCTAGATATGTTAGACGCCCACGTCAGTGTAAAGCTCAAAAGAAGGAAAACCATATTGCTTACTTAACATCCTGTACTCGTAATAAGCATGAAATATTTTTCTTCTACGTGCGTACGAACTATCTGACACATTAGAACAAACTTTTAAACACAAACTGATGTCAGATGAGAGTACAGCCTTCAAATCCCGTGAAAAGCAGAAAGCATTATCTAAATTAATGATCACTACAATATGGGGAACTTTAGATAGCATAAGCTACATCATTTAACTAAATCCGTCTTGTAATGACTGCACAGTAATGACTGATACTTGTGTTGTTTGTGAGGAATTTCTTGTATTTTTCAGCGCATCTTATAATAACAAATCTTATCCAGAGGTAATCACACACCCTTCATGCGATAGGTTAGATGCTAGTTCAATTAAACTTTTTGACATACGTAAAGTTTGTAAGCCAGTTGCAATCTCCTACAAACCGGACGAAAAAGGTTTCGTACCAGCAATTTTAAAAATGGGATCTGAAGACTTCTCCCAATCACTAATTAATCTCTTCAATGCAGCCATCAAATCAGGAACCTTGATAATCCATACCCAGAAGACAAATAAAGAAACTTTGAAAGAACACAATACAAGCCTATATATTATACAACAAGCTGACTATTGAAAAACGTGTTCACACTTTGCTTCTTGGCCTTTACCACAATTGGATTTGTCTGAAACTTTGGTGACAAATAGTTTCGTTTCGGTACTCGTCATGTTAGATCGGTTCAACTGGCTAAGAGTTATGAATAGCATATTACAAAACAGTTAATAACGTTCCGCGTTTGCTCCGATCGTCAACCTGAACGTGCTCTTGTGTGCTGCTTTCTGCTCTCTGCTTTCAATTCTGATTATATTTATGTTAACATTCTACTTGATAATGATTGATCACTCAGACCTAAAATCCAAATGTTGAAATATTTTTTCACTTCGAACTTAGTGGACATAATACTCATAACTGAAATTTGGACAAAAAGAATAAATCTGGCTCCACACTTGAGGCACCCAACTACTAGATATTCAGAAATAATCTAAATATAAAACGTAGTGAAGAAACTGCAATCCAGTTCACTAAGGTTACAAACCGATTATTTACATTGTTTATTATGTCAGAAATGGGAGACGGAACATTGATATTTTTATAATATACGGTCACTATAAAGATGGCATTCATTGTACAATATTTTTGACTGTTTCTAAAATGAATTCATCAATTCACGAGTTTTTTATGACGCATCTCTTAATGCAGTATTAACTGACTGACTGATTGCTGACTTCATCATGTCGAGTTTGAAATGACTAAACAACCTGCATCACAGCTGCTATAAACATTTTAGTAGAATGCTAGAATTACTTGAACATGAATAAATTATAACAACCCTATTAAAAATGACCATATACTGAACCTTTTCTTCAAATTAAACCTATTCTCAGCTAACATGTAGATACTCTCTTCGTTTCTCAACGGCAACAATTAAATATAATCATTTTAGATACTACGTCACCACTTCTTATAACACCACTGAGACACCATATGCTGAGAAAATCAGCAATCATATTAACTAGAATATACTTTTAAAATTGCAATGTCAGGAAAACGGAGCCAGCGTTATCTCTTCAAGGATTTATATATGTATTTTTAACATCTAATCTAAAAATTAAAAAAAACACAGTAGGCTTCATATTTGACTATAAGGCGTAAAACAAACTTACACAGACTTAAAGAGTAGAAAAATAGCACACATACACTTCGTTGCTATAGAAATGCAGGGTGTCCTAACTGATTTTCGTTTCTAAAAGTTATCAAGTTACGACAGTGACAGCCCTGATAAGTCAGGATATGTTAAAATCACTAAGCGAAGTATTTAAGCTACGATCACCAAAATGGCCCAACTGTATTCGTGGTACGAAATCAGAATTCTCCACCTGCTGAAATAGTCCTTAGTCTTCTTATGTTACTTGTGAAGAATTTTTAAATATTTCAAATTAATTTAAAACAACCCAAAAAATAAGTTTTAAAATCAGACAATTTTGCTTCACCAATACACTAGAAACCATAAATAAAAAACCTGAAAACATAAGTATAGAGTTTAGACAAACATCAGTAATTATCAATGCTGGCATGTATTACGGTGTGCACTCATTGTCTCTGTGGTTCGAGAAGGATGTAGAATTAATAAAACTAATCTAACACGGCTCAACAAAACTAGTTCTCATAATACGAAACGAGCCTTATAAAGAAAGGATAGCTCGCCACAATATCTTCGTCTTTCCATAGCGACGATTTAGAGGATACCTTATCCTAATTTAGAAAATATTCAATATACCAAACCCTGTCATTGACAATTAATAAACGCGCGATGATACATTGACATTGGCATGTGTTGCCCAATTCCCATCTGAATTGCAGAAGGTATTGTCAGTCTGTCCGTGCTTGTTTTACACGGAACAGTTTGCATTATACCGTTGCTCACTCCACTAGCTTGCATGACTTTAAATGGAAATTACACGAATTTGTAT
The DNA here is from genome assembly GCA_013407085.1 of Atriophallophorus winterbourni. Classification (NCBI taxonomy): domain Eukaryota; kingdom Metazoa; phylum Platyhelminthes; class Trematoda; order Plagiorchiida; family Microphallidae; genus Atriophallophorus; species Atriophallophorus winterbourni. The sequence continues at coordinate 17,317 of JACCGJ010015603.1, forward strand.
GAAATGTTTTTCCCGAAACCTTTTATACTGATTAATCTAATTTCGCATCTTGTTTTGTACTCTTAGATTTCAATTTTTAGCATGCTATGGTTATTGTAAAGCTCGATGGTTTCAGACTATTAAAAACCTTGAATTACATAGAATTACCTTGAATGACATACATGCTCCAGGCCAAATAAAAAGAATAGCAAAGACTTTCAAATCATCTCGCTGAAATTATTTATTATATCCATCGACCCAAGTATTATCGTGGTTAAACTTGCAAAGGAGCGATATAGACTAGACTCACGGTAAACGTTTTCAGATTCGGGGTGGTGAATTTATGGATCAGGCTTCCAGAAGAACTTATATCCTGCAGTTATGTTGCGAGTTTTAAAAATGGTTTTAACCGCATCTGGGGTAAGTTTTTCCTGAATACTCACCCTAATCAAGGTTGTCAGGTTCCCAAGGTTGTCACTGCCAGGGTGGTGGTGGGGATAAGCTCCCGCTACCTACAAAATGCTCCCATACGGCGTGCGTCTCAAATAGCCTCTGACAACCGAAGCCCAAATTCTGGCCTGCTCGTGGCGGAACTGCTTCTACTGACAGGAGAACGGGCGAAGGCGGGTGACTGGCGCCTCAAAACCAGTTCGCTTCTGGTAGATTGAGCTCGTCGGCCTGGGAGGGCAGTCCATCTAGGGGATGGAAACCCTGACTCCAAACCTCCGCTTCCTGCGGATTACACAATCACAATACTCCGCCTAGGACGGTCCCAAGCCAGTCTGCAAAAGGAGGAGGGTTAGACGCAGGATCAGCAACCCCACTCTGTAAAAACCTCAAACCGCTACTAAAACCAAACAACATGTCATACCAGAGTAACATCTCCATGCTTGAATCGAGAAGAAACCTCAGCTGAGGTAAAAATGAAGCAAACTGGTGAAAGCCCACCGGAAGCCAGTCAGCAGGTGAATCTTCTGTCGATGAAAGCAACAACAAAGATTGCCACACGGAACGTCCGTACGATGTATGAGACCGGAAAGGCTGCACAGGTCGCGAAAGAAATGCAAAGGTATGGTATACAACTGCTGAAAATATGTGAAAGTAGATGAAATGGATCTGGTATGTTGGTTTTGACATCCGGGGAACGGATTATTTACTCAGGTCATGAAGATGAGAACCATAGTCATTCGGAAGGCGTCGCCAATATGTTATCCCCAATAGCTGCAGGCGCTCTCATTGGATGGGAACCCGTTGACTCACGGATAATCACAGCCAGATTCAACTCCAAGGGAAGAAATGTAACGGTAATTCAATGTTATGCGCCCACAAACAATGCCAGCCTTGAGTCGAAAGAAGAATTTTACGTGCGTCTGCAGTCTGTCTTAGACAAGACACCCAAGCGAGATATCAAGATTTTTGATGGGTGACATGAAGGCGAAATTAGGTCCAGACAACACAGGGAGAGAATCTGTGATGGGTACGCATGCCCTAGGTGGAACGAATGAGAACGGTGAACGTTTCGCAAATTTTTGCGCGCTCCACGATCTGGTCATCGGAGGCAGCATCTTTCAACAACGAAACATCCACAAGGCCACCTGGTCATCAGCTGATGGTGTTACTGCCAATTAAATCGATCACCTATCGATTTCACGAAAATGGAGACATAGCCTCCTTGATACACGCGTAATGCGAGGTGCGGATGTTGCCTCAGACCACAACCTTCTAATGGCAAAAATTAAAATCAAGTTGAGAGCTTTCTACGAAACCGGCTGTCGGCCTAGTGTAAAGTACCACACGCAGAAAGAGAGATTTTCTCTATCTCACTGAAAAACAGATTCGAATCGTTCAAAAACTTAACCACTGAACTCCCAATAAATAAATACTGGACGGCTCTGAAAGACTGTTGGCAAGACACTTGTAAGCACGTAATTGGCAGACGAGTAAAGAAAGACAAAGAGTGGATCCCGAGTGAGACTTGGACACTGATCAACTCAAGAAGGCAGCTGAAACAACAGATCCTCCGGTGTAAGGACACCAAGCAGAAAAACCAACTGATCGAACAATACGGCTCCCTAAATAAAGACGTGAAACGAAGTGCCAGAAGTGACAAGAGGCGGTTCTATGAAATGCTGGCAACGGAGGCGGAAAATGCAGCAGAAAAGAGAGACCTGAACACCGTCTACAACATTACCAGAACCTTATCAGGAAGGAAAATACCTTACGGCAAAATAATAAAGGACGGTGAAGGTAACCTTATCAGTCAGGAATCGGTGCAAAGAAAGCGATGGATGGAGCACTTCAAGGAACTCCTAAATCGACCAGCACCTACTTCAGTCACTGACATCCCACCTGCAGCAAATTTGCTAGACGTAAACACCGACCCCCCGGTCGAAATGAAATCCTTTTTGCCTTAAAATCGCTAAAGAATGGCAAAGCACCAGGCCCAGATGGGATTCCACCAGAAGCTCTGAAGGCTGATTTGGACACCTCGGCTGATATGTTACTTCCTCTGCTGCAGAAAATCTGGTCAGAAAGACGGGTCCCAAATGATTGGAAGAGAGGTCATTTGGTCAAACTTCCTAAGAAAGGGGATCTGAGGCTATGCAAAAACTGGCGAGGTATCATGCTGCTCTCAGTCCCTAGTAAAGTACTTACACGCATCATCCTTATGCGTTTGCGCGACGCTATCGACCAAGTGTTACGGCCAGAGCAATCAGGCTTCAGAAAACAAAAGTCTGGTATCGACCAAATTGCGACCCTCCGCATAATAATTGAACAAAGCATTGAATGGCAATCGCCTCTTTGTCTCAACTTCATAGATTTTGAGAAAGCCTTCGACAGTGTGGACCGCGAATTCATATGGAAGCTTTTGCCATACTATGGGGTCCCACCGCTGTACATGGACCTCATAAAGCAGCTGTATGAAGGTGCCTCCTGTCAGGTAATTCACAACGGAAGACTGACCGATCCATTTGCAGTTTAGACTGGCGTTCGCCAGGGATGCCTGTTGTCCCCAATGATTTTTCTGTTGGTAATAGACTGGATAATGAAACAGACAGTAAAAGGTGAGAGGAATGGTATCGATTGGAAGGAATCCGAGCATTTGGAGGATCTGGAATACGCTGATGATGTCTGCTTGATATCACGTGACCCCCAACGTCTTCAGAGAAAGACCGATAGACTAGCACACTTTGCTTCATATGCAGGACTACGCGTGAATACCGAAAAAACAGAAGTCCTCCGTGTGCTAACTGATGATCACCCATCAATCACCATCAATGGTAAAGCAGTCAAAGACGTCACGCAATTCGTCTACCTCGGCAGCATTGTTTCAATAAGTGGTGGCACGGACGAAGACATAGTCGCCAGAATCGGCAAAGCAAGATACGCGTTCATAGCTTTGAAACCCATTTGGGAGTCGAAGGTTCTATCAAAACGCACGAAACTCCGTATATTCAGAAGCAACGTCAAATCCGTGCTACTCTATGGATCGGAAACCTGGCGAGTGACAGCAAAGTCTTCTGGCCGCTTGCAATCATTCCACAATAATTGCCTTCGTCGAATTATTGGGGTAAAATGGCCAGAAAAGATAAGGAATCAAGACCTGTGGCAGATTGCTGCTGAGGACCCGATCTCCCAGCAGATCAGTAGAAGAAAGTGGAGATGGGTTGGGCACACCTTGCGGAAACCTTATGATGACATCACGCGTCATGCTCTGGTATGGAACCCAATCGGGAAGAGGCGGGTCGGACGCCCAAGGCTATCTTGGAAGCGCTCGTGTGAAGAGGAAATCCGCAAGTGTGGACTTAACTGGAACGACATCAAACTGGCTGCTATGGACAGACTAAAGTGGAGACAAGTTGCCGAGGCCCTATGTTCCTCCAGGAACTCAAAAGATGAAGTAAGTCACCCTAATTGCTGTGCCAGTTTAGGTAGTTCACCATTTTCAGCGTTATCTGGTAAATAAAGTAAATGATAGAATTCTTTTTTGTTTTTTATAGAAATACACAAATCTTTTTTAGATGACTTCCCACCATCCTAGTGAATAGAAATTTATTTTTTATTTTTCCAGCATCATTCATAACGAGGTGCATCCTAAATACAACCCGGATAAACTCTTGGCGTCGTGAGCATCGAGGATATCCAACGCACAAGAAGAAATACGCTTTGGTAGTGGTGGTTGCTTCTCTGCAGCTTTCCGACGAAAGAAATTCTGAACGCTCGATTGGCTCGTTAGCCACTTACTGTTCTGTGCAGCTGAAATGAACTGATCTGAAATAGAATTTAGAGGGCACAACTAAACAAGTTTACATGCGCGGAAATACGAATTTCTACACACATTTTGCACCAGTTTTCGTTTTATTAATTTATTCGTGTTTAACTTCGGCATTTTTGCTCAGTCAATGGAATTTAATTTGCAATTTTGTTAACTGTTTAATTTATTTCGCTAAAAGTTCCACTTCAAGTATTATGTTACAAGACATTTCAGTGATTAGATGTTCATAATGTTCGTTGAATTTCTGATAAAGATTTATTTGCACTTTATTTTGCAATTCATCTGATTCATCTTCCGTTCAAATTTTTGTTACGCGAATACTTATTTGTCTCTCATAACTGAATACATTTACAATATTTCTGCATAATGGGCCGCATTGATGCAATAATTAAACGAAACAAATGTGCAAAATGTAGCCAGGATGTTAATAATGACGATCCTGCCATCCAGTGTGATCGCTGTGATGCTTGGCAGCACTTGCGATGCACGAAACTCTCGAAGTCGTTTTACGATTCTTTGAAACTTCAAACAAATGAAGAAATATTCTTCTTCTGCGTTGCTTGTAGAGCCCGGCATCGAAGGGACAAACTTGCCGATAAACGCAGTAGACAAGCATCTACATCTTTCGTTCTCAACGAATCATCGAATCGAAAACCAGCTGAGGATCCCCCTAGGGAAACTACTTACGCGGAAGTAACAGCTAACGCTTCCAAATCATCACTTCCGGACCCGTATGGTGCTATTGTCACCAGACTCCTACGCCTCGAGTCTCTACTGGAAACGGACTCCCCACCTGCTTGCACAAGTCCTAAGGATGATGTGGTATTGCCAAGTGTGACTCGATCAACAAAATCACACACTACTTCACAGGTAAAGCCAAAACCAAACAAGGCTGGGAAACTGCCTGCAGCTCCAAAAGCCAATCACAAGAACACACGATCCCTGACCATTGTATGCACAAATATGCCGGAAAGTGTATCTCCATGTTTCCAAGCACGCAGGCAAGATGATGTCACACAATGGCGAGCTCTCTGTGAGCAACTGAAACTTGATGTAGACCCGGTTTCTTTAGTACGTCTTTCCAGACACCCAAACTCGCCCCACGCGGATGCCCCACGTCTACTCAGAATCACCCTTGACTCCCCGGAGAAGGTTGAAGAGGTCTTGCTCTCGGCCCACCTTCTCCGAAATACAAATTTGCCTGTTCGTATTTTTCCAGACGTTCCTTGGCCTCAGAGGCAGATGCAAAAGCAAGAAGGCTACGATTGGAAATCGGCGAACGATAAACGCAGCATTTTTGTTCACGGTGTGCCTGAACTTAAAGATGATGACTTAGCTAAGAACACTCTACACGACTGTTCTCAGTGGCGCTACATCCAAGAACTCAGCAAAATTCACGGAACTTTGACGACTGCCGTGAAACGCCTTCCCACGTCCTCCAGCTACAAGGGTAATGCCCCTCGTATTCTAAAAATTACCTTCCAATCCGAAGATATGGTTAATACTGCCTTACGCTTGTGGTATGATAACAAACGCTTTGCACCTACAGAGGTCCGTCTTCGCTCCGCAGTTGACAAACCAAGACCTCGTCCGCAACCATCAGTCATACCCAGCACAAATCAGTCTGCTGACGAACTTCACACGACCGCTTCAAAAAACTCCCCGCAGCCGGTTTCAGTGTGATCGGCGGAATAACTGCACACCCTATCACCACACTGCATACTCTACAATCACGCAGCCTTTCATGCTGTTACACAAATGCTGCTGGTTTCCTGAACAAACTCCCGGAACTCCGTTACCGCCATTCCCTGTGCTCATGGGACCTAATAGCCGTTACTGAGACGTGGTTATCAAGCGCAGTTCATGATGCGGAACTTACCCTCCCCAATATGTCTTTACTTCGACGGGATCGTGCAACAAGGGGAGGTGGTGTCCTGCTCTATTATCATGAATCACTTCGTTGCGAACCATTAAGCGACCCTGCGTTATGTGACTCTGATGTTCTATGGTGCCAAATATCACTCAAACAAGACAGTCTTTTCCTGATTGCGGTTGTTTATAGACCACCCAGTAGCCATGCACAGCTTGATTCCTTCCTTATCTCTTCACTTCGGCACGCTCTAAACAAACGATTTTCCCACATCCTAATAATGGGAGACTTCAACTGTCCTAGATTTTGTGGAGACCTTGTTTCTCAACCGTTTGCCGCTGAACTGTCTGACTTACTGGCAGACTATCCATTGTACAACCACGTTCGTGAAGCAACTCGGTTTCGGGACATGAATGCACCATCCATTCTGGACTTCATCATCACAAATGAAGAGTTAATGATCGAGAATCTTTCCTTTACCCCTCCTCTCGGCCATAGTGACCATGTTGTTTTGACATTCACTTTCGTTACATTCATGGACTACTTTAATGAAACCCGCCCACAAACTCGTTGGATTACCGACATTGGATTGTTCCACGAACTTGTTGCTGCCAATTCATGGGACTTCTTAATGTCTGACAAGATCGATGTTGCTTGGACCACGTTTCTCACTCACTGGCACGCTTTGCTGCGCGCTGCCAGCCACGAGAAGCCTTTTCATCATAAGAAACCGGGCTCATTCCTTCGCAGCCGAACGAAGAAAGCCATAGCACAGCGAAACCTGGCATGGCGATGTTATCGGGCAGGAAGAAACAAAAATGACTGGGAAAACTACAGGTCATTGCGAAACTATTGTACATACCTCAGTCGCCAAGACAAGACCCAATATGAATTGCATATATCCAACAAGTTTATGGAGAACCCAAAAAGCTTGTTCCACCTTGTGAACCAAAGACGCGTGGTCAAACTAGGAATTCCATCCCTAGTCAGCGCACACGGCCTCACATCGACCGCCTTGGAAGCTGCAACTGTGCTGTCGCAACAATACGCTCATATTTTTAACCCTACATATCCCGCGAAACTTACCCACTTTTCTTTTCCCTCGCGCGACGTGCAAGAGATGCCGGAAATAAAGTTCACCCCTGAGGCAGTTCATCGGAAGATTCTGTGTCTGCGACAGTACTCCTCGTCAGGACTTGACGGCATCCATCCCAAAATCCTGAAAGTAGCCGCAGCACATATATCTCCTTTACTGGCGACTTACTTTCAACGTTGTTTGGACTCGGCTACCATTCCACAAGCCTGGAAGGAGGGTGTTGTAAGCCCTATATTTAAAGGCGGCAGCCGGTCCGATCCTGCAAATTATCGCCCTATCGTGCTGTTATCAGTGATTTCTAAAGTCATGGAGAGCATTGTCTCCGACCGCATTGTCTCACATTTCGAAACGAATCGGATTCTAATCAAACAGCAACACGGTTTTCGGGCCAAACGTTCGTGCACCTCTAATTTGCTTCTCGCACGAGATGAATGGACGAAATCCGTCGACGAAGGCACTGGTGTCGATGCTATATTTTTGGATTTCTCCAAGGCATTCGACCGTGTGCATCACGACATCCTTCTCCTTAAACTCGCTTCCTACGGCGTTGGATCATCCCTGGTATCATGGATGAAATACTTCCTATGCGATCGCTCTCTCTGTGTTCGTGTGCGCGACTGCTACTCAGCCCCCTTTCCAATCAAGTGTGGTTTGCCGCAAGGTTCGGTTCTTGGTCCAAGACTCTTCATTATCTTCATCAACGATATCGGACAAGACATTGAATCCCCGTTCCTCCTCTTTGCTGATGATGTCAAACTTTGGCGCTCTCTTAAATCGTCTGATGATTCCCGTGTCTTACAAGACGACTTAGATCGCCTACATTGTTGGTCCTCACGAAACTATCTTCCATTCAACGCATCCAAGTGCAGCGTTCTCCCCATCCGTCACTCAGCTTGTTTTACCTACCGTTTGGGGCAAACAACACTTCAACGCGTTCGGCAAGAAAAGGATCTTGGACTTATCATTCAGCAAGACCTTGGTTGCTCAGAACAATGCGAACGTGCAGCAGCTGCAGCCAACCGCAACACCGGCCTACTTCGCCGCGCCCTCGGCAAGTTCGACCGGTTTCTCTTCCCGACTCTGTTGAACATTTACATCCGGCCACACTTGGAATACGCAGTGCAGGCTTGGCGGCCGTGGCTATGCAAGGACATGTCACTCCTCGAAAACGCCCAACGGCGTGCGACAAAGCTTGTCCGCGGTATGCGCCACTTGCCATACGAGGAGAGATTACGCCGTTTAAACACATACTCCGTTACGTACCGTCTTCTCCGTGGAGACATGATACTTACATACCGGATACTGAGCGACCCCTCCCATCCATGCAGCTCCCTACTCGTCCCATCCATCAGCACAAATCTCCGAGGACATGGACTTAAATTGCTACATCAGCAAAGTCGACTTGAATGTCGCCGCAGGTTTTTCTCGGTGCGAGTCTGCAGTCCATGGAATGCTCTTCCATGCAAGCTCTTTGAATCCGCTTCTTTCGGTTCTTTCAAGGGTCTCCTCGATTCCCACCTCCATGAAATCTCCCACTCCCAAGACACTAATACCCCCTCGTGGCAACGGTAAGTTCTCTTTCTGTGCCATTTGCATTTTCGTCACTACCCCTCTAACACTTCTCCAGTTTCATTGCTCTTCCAGATCCCAGTATCGGAAGTCCAAGCGCACGCAGTCTCAGCTGACCCTGTTCCGGAGGATGTGGTGGGTAGCGGTGTCCCGGGTTGACGCCCTACCTGTCCAAATGCCACAAAAATCCACTGATGGTGCAGGCTAACGCGAATGTGGCCCGCTATAAGGCCTTGGAAACTCGAACATTTTACTATTCTTTTCTTTTCGATCCACCGCACAATCCACCCTGCGGTTTTGTACAAGCTCCCCGCTTTTTATACCGTAATAAACTATTGACTATTGACTATTGGACTTTATGTAGTCTGAGCATAGCCGTGTCAATAGTCAATAGTCAATAGTTTTATTGTGGTAATAAAAGCTGATAGCTTGTAAGAAACCACTGGGTGGTGTGTACAGAGGGTCGCACAAAGCGTGCTAAAAAGCATACATGAAGAGATAAAAACGGAGGCAAATAGGCCTTATAGTTCAATAGTTCAATAGTTCAATAGTATATTTATGGTAAAATAAGCACATAGCTTCAAATAACCACAGGATGTGTTTACAGTGGATCGAAAAAATAGGATAAAGAAAAAACGTCAGAGTGGGGTTCGAGGGAATAAATTGGTCAGTATAATCAGTATGGGTGCGGGGAGGCCTTATAGCGGGCCACACTCGCTTTGGAGTTGCGTCTTCCCGAGTTCGCTAGGCGGTAGCTTGAGAATAGGGAGGCTTCGGGGTTGTGTTAGACCTTTCCGGGATTCTTGTGGCATTTGTACGGGTAGGAGATCGACTCCAGACACGGGAAATAGTGAGTCTGAAAGAGTGGAAAACTTGGAACGCATTATAATCGGTGTGAAGACAGAAGAAAAAAATGTCACGCAGAATAAACATACCCTTTCATATGTGTGTCCAAGCGTTGTTTAAAGGTTGAGACTGATTGGGAGTTTACAACGGTTGCCGGCAGTGCGTTCCATACTCGCGTAATTCGAAGCGTTAAAAAATTACTGCGGCAATTTAACCGGCTGATTTGGTGTGAGAGCTTGAGATTGTGTCCACGGTGATTGACAAGAGGAGACAAGATAAACATATTCCTGCATGGATGATTGATTTCGGTAAGTGCACGGAATGTGAAAATCAGATCTCCCCGCAGACGACGGTATTTTAGGGAAAAGAGATTACATCTTCTCAGACGTTCCTCATATGCTGTACTGGACAAACCTCGAATAAACTTGGTAGCTCTGCGTTGAGGTTGCTCCAGTTGCTGTATATCCTTCTTTAGCCATGGACTCCATGCGCAGACAGAGTATTCCAGCGATGGACGAACATAGGCTGTCAACAAACGTGGCAGGATCTGTGCGTGAAAATGTCCGAAGGCTCGTCTAAGAAATCCTAGATTTCGGTTTGCCGATCCAGCAGCCTTGCAGCAATGACGAGAGCAGCCTAGGTCCCGCTGCATAATGATTCCAAGGTCCGTTTCGCTCTCGACATTTTGTAGTTGCTCCCCTCCAAGGGTGTACGGAACTGGTGATTTATTTCTCAGTGAAAGAGTATGGCACTTAGATGTATTAAAATTCAGGCGATTTTCAGATGACCACTTGTGTAGCACATCTAGATCGGCCTGCAATTTGTCGTGGTCATCTGATGTCTGCTGATGTCGCCAAAGCTTGATGTCATCCGCGAACATAAGAAATGGTGACTTTATTGTTAACCCGATGTCATTGATGAAAATAAGAAACAATCGTGGGCCTAGTACGGATCCCTGTGGGACACCACAGGTCGCTGTGAAGCTCTCCGAATGGGATTGCCTGACACGCACACGAAGAGTTCGATTTTGCAGGAATTTTTCTATCCATGCCAGAAGGGGACCACCAATTTTATAAAACTGGAGCTTGTGCAAGAGGATACTGTGGTCAACACGGTCAAAGGCTTTGGAGAAGTCGAGGTAAACAACATCTACCCCTAAGCCGGAATCAACTGCTTTGGTCCAGTCATCGCGCGCAAGTATGAGGTTTGTGGTGCATGAACGATGGCTGCGGAACCCGTGTTGTTCCGATGTGAGAAGGTTGTTTGTTTCCAGGTGATTCATTATTGCGTCGGCCAGGATACTCTCCATAATCTTGGAAATAATGGGAAGAAGGGTAATTGGGCGGTAATTGCTCGGCATTGTACGATCACCGGATTTAAATATAGGGGTGATAAGTCCGTCTTTCCATTGTTGCGGTATTTCTGTGGCGTCCAAAGAACGCTGGAATAAGGCTGCTAGGTAGTCTGAGATTATGGGCGCTGCGGCAATTAAAGCTTTTGGGTGTATCCCATCGAGCCCCGGGGAGGCGTTTTGGCGCATGCATAGTATTTTTCGATGAACAATCTCAGGGGTAAAAAGATTGGTTGAAATGTGGGGGATTATTGAAATTTGGCGTAGCTGTAGTGGACCTTGTGTTACCTGAAAGATAGGTTCAAAGTGCGTCCGGAGTGCATTCGCTGCGTCAACGGACGTAGCAGTTAACCCTCTCGAAGATTGAAGAGGTGGTATGCCGATTTTTACTTTTCTTTTGCTGTTTATATGCTGGTACAGGAGTTTTGGGTTCTGCACGAACTTATCAGTCAGGCTGCGTTGATATAAGTATCGATCTTGCCGCTTGAGAGAAACGCTATGGTTCCGCAAACGTCGATATGATTCCCAGCTGGAAGGAGTGGGACATGTAGTATACTTGTACCAAGCTTCATTACGTAGTGCAATTACTTTTCTAGTTCTGCTTCGAATTTCTGCACTTCTGCGCTGCGGTGCATATGGCTTTTCGAATGTACAAATATCCAAGAGTGCATGCCATTTCGTCACAAACTCGGTCCAGCAGGCGTCAAGTCCCAAATTTTCGGGCACAGTCCAATTGTTAGCGGAGACAAGTTCGGATAAAAGACGATAATCGGTCACATATCGCTGTTTTTGTACACGATTGTTTGGATAATAAGCGTACGAGATATATGAAAACATAAGATTACGTGGTCACTTTTACCTAGTGGGGGATACGTAACCAAGTTGGATATCATATGCTCTTCATTGGTAAAGATTAGATCGAGAGTTGATGCATTGGAGCTTCCACTATAGCGGGTGGGGTCCAGTACGTGATTGTACAACGGGTGAGAGGTAATAACTTCCAGAAAATCTCTTGCAAAGTTGTGAACCGTGGTACCTGATGACAAACCAGGTGAATTAAAGTCGCCCATAATTAACATGTGGGTAAAGTTCATTGATAAGAAATTCCGGATACAAGTAAGCAAACAATGGTCACTTTCTTCCGATGTGTTTGGGGGACGGTAGATTACGGCAAGTAGTGCAGAATCACTTCTTTGTAATTTGAGGCGGCACCAAAGGGTATCGGTGTGGGGTAATCTCTCATCATCAACCAGTTCACAGGAGAGAGCTTGATTAACGTAGAGGAGTACACCACCACCTTTGGATGGACGATCCATACGAAAAAGTTGCATTCCGGACAAGGCGATTTCAGAAGATAATACATCTGTGGTGAGCCACGTTTCTGTTATCGCAATAAGGTCGAAATTTTCGGCTAAATTCAAGAGATTTAGTTCAGAATGTTTTGTCAAAAAACCTCTGGCATTTGTATAGCAGCATTTTAAATATTTTTGATGCAGTAATTGGGAGTCGGCTACTGGAGGTGCACTTATTCCACCGGCCCCGATGAAGCCGGCTCCTGGGAGTTTTTTGAAACAGTCGTGTGTAATTCGCTAGCAGATTGGTCTCCATTCGACGCGACTGGTGATTGTAGACGAGGCTGTGGTTTGTCGACTGCGGAGCGAAGTCGAACCTCCGTGGGTGCAAAGCGCTTGTTATCATACCACAACCTCAAAGCGGTACTTACCATATCCTCTGAGTGGAATGTAATTTTCAGAATGCGCGGAGCATTGCCCTTGTAACTGGAGGACTTGGGAAGGCGTTTCACGGCAGTCGTCATAGTTCCTTTGATTTTGCTAAGCTCTTGGATGTAGCGCCATTGAGAGCAGTCGTGTAGAGTGTTCTTAGCTAAGTCCTCATTGTTCAGTTCAGGAACACCGTGAATAAAGATGCTGCGTTTATCATTCTCCGATTTCCAATCGTAACCGTCCTGCTTTTGCATCTGTCTTTGAGACCATGGAACGTCAGGGAAAATGCGGATAGGTGATTTCGTATTCCGGAGAAGGTGGGCCGAGAGCAAGACTTCTTCTACCTTCGCAGTAGACTCAAGGGTGATTCGTAGTAGGCGTGGTGCATCCGCGTGAAGCGAGTTCGGGCGTCTGGAAAGACGTACCAAGGAAACCGCCGTTACTTCAAGTTGCAATTTTTCGCAGATGGCATTCCACTGTTGCACATCGTCTTTCCTGCGTGTTTGGAAGCACGGCGAGGAGCTTTCAGACACATTCGTGCATACAATGGTCTGGCATTGCGAGCTGCGTTGAGTGGCCTTTTGAACTACAGGCAGTTTATCGGTGTTAGTCGGTTTCGGCTTAATAGTTTGTCGTTGAGAAGCAGTATGATGTTTCGATGATCGAGATGCAGTTGGCGTTATCTGATCACCTTGAGGATTTCTCACATCTAGTAGGGATTCCAGGCGTTGAAGTCTGGAGACAATCGCGCAGTATGGCTCCGCGGCTGGTGAGGACGCATTGGTTGCTATCTCCGCGTAAGTAGTGTTCTGATTTGTGTCTTCGGTTAGTCGCAAATTGTTTGGCGTGTCGATAATAGCGGATTTAGGCGCTTTACTGCTGCGTTTGTCGGCCAGCTTGTCTCTTCGATGGCGGGCTCGGCACGCAACACAGAAAAATAATATTTCTTCATTTTTATGCGTTGTTAAACAATCATAAAGCGATTTAGGAATCTTCGAGCATCTCAGATGCTGCCAAGAATCACAGCGATCGCATTGGAGGGCAGGGACATCGTCTAGAACATCCACGGCACATTTTGCGCAGTTGTTGCCTTCGTTTATCTTATCAACGCGACTCATTTCGTGAAAAGAATATTGTGAGTTAAGGAAAATGCAAAATAAATCTCAAAATGCAGACGTGCGTGAAG
>JACCGJ010015604.1:0-14542 GCA_013407085.1 Atriophallophorus winterbourni
AATAGGCAACGATTTGCTGAAATCGTGGAACTCATTTCTACCACTGCCGATTCCGTAGATTCAGCAGCCGATTCCGTGGATTCGGCTGCTGATTCTGCGGAATCGGCAAGCTGTGTTTTTACTGTATTTCAGCCTTTTTATCCGTTATAAATTACCGAGATTTTTATGTGAATTCACTTTAGATTTAATATCAGAAGTTCATTTTCACTGCATTTTCAAGTTGCCGAAATGCATGATTGATTTTCAAGTGGAATATTAACATTGTGGTCACAGGGAACGTGTCTCACACAAAAGACTATTAGAGGCTGTTGATTGCTTGTGATTATACATTTTACATCGGTGCTTGCAGAGACAGCATCATGGAAGTGAATGTAGCAAACCAACAGGCTCGGTTTCAAGAAACAGTGGCCTGCGAAAAGCTGTCTAAATTCACAGTGCCTAATCGAGAAGAATACACCTCAATGCTTGCAACCTTGTGTGGCAGTGAACGATCCAAATTATTCTACTATCTTCGAGAGAAATTTGCAGTCGTCGAAGTTGGCGGTGTCAAGAAAATCGTCAAGGTAAGCCTCTTTATTTCGACACAAATTTTTGTCATCGATCGATGTTGTCGTTGGCACCATCAACATCATCAACAAAACAACAACAGCATCATCCTTAGCAAAATCATTTTGATTAGCTCTGTAAACTTGTTTCTTTTTATTCTTTCAGAGCCGAAAAAATGAAGCTGATCTACTTCACTACCTTGCCGTTCGGGACGAGCTCTTCGACATAATCTACGAAGCTCACGTGTCGACTGGTCATGGCGGTGGAAAAAAAACCAAAAGATTTCTTGATGACAAATACGCAAACATACCAATGAAGATGGTGTCCCTCTTTTTGGCTGCATGCGAGACATGTCAAAGAAAGAAACCCTTACCGAACAAAGGAATTGTCGTAAAACCCATTCGGTCACGTAATTACTGTGACCGTGGTCAAGTTGACTTGATCAATATGGAATCAACACCAAGTGGAAATTTCGTACAGATATTAAATTACCAGGATCACTTCACCAAATTCTTGGTACTGAAACCATTAACGAGTAAAAGGGCTGCCGAAGTGGCGTACCACCTCATAGATATATTTACATTCATGGGTGCGCCCAGCATTCTTCAGAGTGATAACGGTAGAGAATTTGTGGCGGATGTAGTCTCAGAAATAAAATCCATGTGGCTCAACCTGCAGCTACTTCATGGGCGCGCGAGGCACCCACAAAGCCAGGGATCTGTGGAGCGGTCTAATGCTGATGTAAAGCAGATGCTTATTGCTTGGACAATCGATAACAATACAAAGAATTGGGCAGATGGCCTACGTTTCGTGCAGTTCCAAAAGAATAGCTCATCACACAGAAACCTGCAAAACACGTCTCCATTTGAGATTTTATTCGGACAGAAACCAAGACTAGGATTGCAGAAAACGGTTTTACCTGCAGGCGTTCTCGCTCACATAACAACAGAGGAACAACTGGAGGCGGCTCTCAGGGAGATCCATGGCATGGAAGCTGCTGATGAACCAGCTGTTGATGCCGGGGAACAAGATCGGGCTTGTGAGGAACAAGCTGTTGCTGCCGGGGAACAAGATCAGGTTGATGAAACTGGAGAAAGAGCTACAGGTATTGCAGATGTTTTCTCAAAGCACATCCAGATGATAAAAGCATGCAGTGACAAGGCTACAAGCGGACAAGAGAAGAGCAGAAAAGAAATGCTTGAAGCAAGCAGCGCCATTCTGCATCCTCTATCCGTGGGAGACTGCGTCTTACTCCCGGTTTCCGAATTCGATCGTGGACGACTAGACTGTAGAAATATTATTGGAGTGGTTTACGACATTACTGCCAGCGGAATGTACAAAGTTGCAACAAAACATGGAATGATCGAGGCAGCTTTCTCTATAAATCAGTTGCAGAAGGAAGATAGTCAGCTTATGAGCCTTTCGGAAACGAGCGACATTATGCAGTCATTTCGCAAGATTGCATCCCTTCATTCTGCCACTGGGGGACAAGGATTTGCAAAGTGTTCTTGCACAGCAAAGTGCGATTCCAGGCGCTGTAGTTGCAGGAAGAGCGGAACATTGTGCCACTCCCATTGTCATCCTTGGAACGTAAAATGTAAGAACAAATATTGACAAAAGGAGAGACTTCTTTTAGAATTCATGATTGTACCACTATTTATTTATGTCTGTACCGATTTATCTGGCTTATAAACCTATAGTGAATTCGCCCGACATTGTTTGTTCCATTTTGACCATCATCTTCATCAGCGAAAAATAAAAATCTCGCTAATTTATAACGGACAAAACGGCCGAAAGACGGTAAAAACAGCTTGCCGATTCTGCAGAATCAGCTGCCGAATCCACGGAATCAGCAGTGGTAGAAATGAGTTCCACATTTTCAGCAAATCGTTGCCTATTCCGCGGAATCAGCAACGAAATGCCTATTCCGCGGAATCGGCAAATTGATTGCTGAATCTTACATTTTACGTTCCAAGGATGACAATGGGAGTGGCACAATGTTCCGCTCTTCCTGCAACTACAGCGCCTGGAATCGCACTTTGCTGTGCAAGAACACTTTGCAAATCCTTGTCCCCCAGTGGCAGAATGAATGGATGCAATCTTGCGAAATGACTGCATAATGTCGCTCGTTTCCGAAAGGCTCATCAGCTGACTATCTGCCTTCTGCAGATGATTTCTAGAGAAAGCTGCCTCGATCATTCCATGTTTTGTTGCAACTTTGTACATTCCGCTGGCAGTAATGTCGTAAACCACTCCAATAATATTTCTACAGTCTAGTCGTCCACGATCGAATTCGGAAACCGGGAGTAAGACGCAGTCTCCCACGGATAGAGGATGCAGAATGGCGCTGCTCGCTTCGAGCATTTCTTTTCGGCTCTTTTCTTGTCCGCTTGTAGCCTTCTCACTGCATGCCCTTATCATCTGGATGTGCTTTGAGAAAACATCTGCAATACCTGTAGCTCTTTCTCCAGTTTCATCAACATGATCTTGTTCCCCGGCAGCAACAGCTTGTTCCTCACAAGCCTGATCTTGTTCCCCGGCAGCAACAGCTTGTTCCTCACAAGCCTGATCTTGTTCCCCGGATTCAACAGCTGATTCATCAGCAGCTTCCATGCCATAGATCTCCCTGAGAGCCACCTCCAGTTGTTCCTCTGTTGTTATGTGAGCGAGAACGCCTGCAGGTAAAACCGTTTTCTGCAATCCTAGTCTTGGTTTCTGTCCGAATAAAATCTCAAATGGAGACGTGTTTTGCAGGTTTCTGTGTGATGAGCTATTCTTTTGGAACTGCACGAAACGTAGGCCATCTGCCCAATTCGTTGTATTGTTCTCGATTGTCCAAGCAATAAGCATCTGCTTTACATCAGCATTAGACCGCTCCACAGATCCCTGGCTTTGTGGGTGCCTCGCGCGCCCATGAACTAGCTGCAGGTTGGGCCACATGGATTTCATTTCTGAGACTACATCCGCCACAAATTCTCTACTGTTATCACTCTGAAGAATGTGAATATATCTATGAGGCGGTACGCCACTTCGGCAGCCCTTTTACTCGTTAATGGTTTCAGTACCAAGAACTTGGTGAAGTGATCCTGGTAATTTAATATCTGTACGAAATTTCCACTTGGTGTTGATTCCATATTGATCAAGTCAACTTGACCACGGTCACAGTAATTTCGTGATTGAATGGGTTTTACAACAATTCCTTTGTTCGGTAAGGGTTTCTTTCTTTGACATGTCTCGCATGCAGCCAAAAAGAGGGACACCATCTTCATTGGTATGTTTACGTATTTGTCATCAAGAAATCTTTTGGTTTTTTTCACCGCCATGACCAGTCGACACGTGAGCTTTGTAGATTATGTCGAAGAGCTCGTCCCGAACGGCGAGGTAGTGAAGTGGATCACCTTCATTTTTTCGGCTCTGAAAGAATAAAAAGAAACAAGTTTACAGAGCTAATGAAACTGATTTTGCTAAGGATGATGCTGTTGTTGCTGCTGTTGTTGTTTTTGTTGATGATGTTGATGGTGCCAACGACAACATCGATCGATGACAAAAATTTGTGTGTGCAAGAGAAATAAAGAGGCTTACCTTGACGATTTTCTTGACACCGCCAACTTCGACGACTGCAAATTTCTCCCGAAGATAGTAGAATAATTTGGATCGTTCACTGCCACACAAGGTTGCAAGCTTTGAGGTGTATTCTTCTCGATTAGGCACTGTGAATTTAGACAGCTTTTCGCAGGCCACTGTTTCTTGAAACCGAGCCCGTTGGTTTGCTACATTCACTTCCATGATGCTGTCTCTGCAAGCACTGATGTAAAATGTATAATCACAAGCAATCAACAGCCTTTAATAGTCTTTTGTGTGAGACACGTTCCCTGTGACCACAATTTTAATATTCCACTTGAAAATCTTTCATGCATTTCGGCAAATTGAAAATGCATTGAAAGCATAATCACAAGCAATCAACAGCCTTTAATAGACTGTTGCGTGAGACACGTCCCCTGTGACCACAATGTTAATATTTCACTTGAAAATCAATCATGCATTTCGGCAACTTGAAAATGCAGTGAAAATGAACTTCTGATATTAAATCTAAAGTGAATTCACATAAAAATCTCGCTAATTTATAACGGACAAAAAGGCTGAAATACAGTAAAAACATAGCTTGCCGATTCCGCAGAATCAGCTGCCGAATCCACGGAATCGGCTGCTGAATCTACGGAATCAGCAGTGGTAGAAATGAGTTCCACATTTTCAGCAAATCGTTGCCTATTCCGCGGAATCAGCAACGAAATGCCCATTCCGCGGAATCGGCAAACTGATTGCCGAATCCGCAGAATCGGCAATTCCGCGATTTCGGCACGACATATATATATATATATATATATATATATCGATCATAATATTCTGATATTTTGCACGGAGTGTGCAATCGTACATACGTCTGTGCTGTGTCGCTCAACCTCTGGTGCTATTGATTGCCATCGGTGGTAGCTGTATGCTGGGGGGTAAACATTCTGGACCTCACACCATGCTATTTTGTTTCCAGTATCTGTCTAGCATCCTGGGAAGACCTGACAGTATCTTAGCCCATGTTCAGTCTCTGACTGTACTGCACTTGCCTGGATCAGGCTTGTGCGTTTCAATTCATTATATTTGATAATCAAAATCGCATGCCGTGAATCGTACAAAAACAAGCTGTCTTTTTGCATTTTACGCTTTCTTTTTTACGCGTTTGCTTATCTGCTATTCCAGGTTGATGTTGCTTGGCACTTTGTCTCTTTCCAGACCTGTGCTTCCTGATTATGATCATGATTGACAGTGGATTTCAAGTATAATTTCGTTTATTAGTATTGACATTAGACCAAATTTTCGATAATAATCTTGTCTAGACATGCTGTGGCACACACAAAGCGATCCTGGTTGCAAGAAATGCACATGAGTTCAAACAATCACCGATGCACAAATTTTGAAACTCAGACATGCACTTGTAATGTCAGACTAAACGGTAAACTCCATCTATGTTGCTTATTGTTAACTGAAAGTGCCCGGGTAAAATTAATACAATCAATTAAACGCGTCTACACTGAACGATCGATAGCCAGTGGCCATTTTGAACCGGACTGACCACATGATTTCATGCGGTGCGCAAAACTAATCAAAAATGACCCAACGGTCAACATTCGGATCTATGTATAGCGCCGCGGTACATGACACATTGCAGCTCTCACCCATTCATGTTTATGTTTTTACCAACGGCCTGTTTACAATACAGCACCTGCGCGGGAGGTACCATCGCTGCTACGTCTTTGCGGACGCGTTATACGAACGGCGTTGAGACGACGTATAGAACAACGAAAAGGCGGCTTGCCCGTTCTCGGTCGCATGCAGCAGATTGATGAGGATGTCGAACGTAAGAAGCGTCGCCAAACACAACCCACCACGGATGATCTCGATCTGACGACTTCCAGTGACCCATCTAGTTCATGCCAAACTGCGGAGAGTGATTCCGAAAGCACCGATACACAAACTGAAGATCAAGAAGATGGTCGTGTTTCCAGTTCTCCCTCACCAGATGATAACCCTGATCGAAACAATGCTTCAAGAAATTCCATTAGAGTCGCGCAACTACTGTAAGTGCCGGCCACGTTGCTATAGTGCAGAGTACATACACCTTTGTTCTATTCAAATAGGCCACGCTACATCTGTTAAGATCCAAACTGACGGTCCTAAATGTATTGTAATTCTGCTGACCGGTGTCATGGATTTCATCGTCTGTTGTTCCATTAAATGTAATCACTTGCTAGTCTATAACATGATTATGTTCCAACTAATAGAAGAGGGGAAAGATTGGTGACTGACTCCGTCAAACACGGGCTACGATGACACTCATCTATCCCTAATTCCAAACCTCCGCCGTATGATGGAATAGTCAATCATGGAGATTGTTACGATTGTGTTGCTGGGTGACCTGATCAGGTTGGAATGTCACCAGCTTACCCTAGCCTAGACATATATAGGGAGAAACGAGGAAATGGCAATGGGAATCCAGCGTGTTTCCGCGTGCAACTCAGTACTTTTGGCACGCAGTACTAAAATACTGCGCAAAATGGTATTTAACCTACGGTAAGTAGTAAAATAGTTCCAGTTAACAAGATTAAATCGACTCGGTAAACGGCATAAACCAGGAGGAATTCTAAATCGGTTGCTTGGTACTGTATCGGTCATAGCGACAACTGCCGGAGAGCAGAAACGTCCACTACTAAGTTAAATCTGAAATCGTTATTTTGTTAGTTGATTCGATTTCGAAATAGCAAACACGAGTCTCGAGCGTATAGATTATAGTAAATTACTGTTTAGTCACAGGTAAACCGACGCTGTTTCAGCATTCATCAAACTTCGAGGAACGTGACACGATGAACAAAGTTTTCCACACCGAATTATCTCCTTAGTAGCTTTGCATTCAAGCTCGTTTTGATTGATGTTGCATTCTTGTTGAGTGCATTTCGGTTTTATTCGCCACTTCTATTCGGTAATAGGTACTTAAACCTCTTCGTTCGCCAAAGCCTCTAAGGAATGTGATGTTTTTGTTCGAATCAGACGCTGTTTCCTTCGACATTCCGGTTTGAATCATGGATTGGTAGAGAACGACGATGAGGACGCAGCAGGCGATCGCGTACAACACGCCGAAGACGACACCGGAGCTGAGAATGCGCACCCCTCCTCCTCCTCCTGTACTAGGTACTGTTGCGAATGCTTTTCTTTGAAGAATTGTAAACGCTAGGTTTTTCTATAACATCGCCTTTTCCTAATCTTTTCAGACAACCTGTGCCTAATTCAACGGAAAATGATGCTTCCCAATCGACAATCCCGACCTCTTCTCATGACACCGATAGCCATAACACCAACGGGGACCGTCACAGGCGTACCAAGAAACGCAGGTTGAAATATCAACCACCCAGTTACTTATACCGGGAAGAGATGAGAACGATTCTGTCGGATGACCTAAACTTGCCCGAGTTTTTCATCAGAGATGTGCTTTTGATATGATTGCTAATTGCGCTAATTTGTTTCTCATTTTCTAAGGTAAAACAAAGTGATCATCATAACGGATTGTTTTTTTATTATACAAAATTACATGCGCTACGTAACGTTCACGCGGCCAATTTATTTTGCATCCGTTTTTGCTTGGCGCCGGCCAGATCGCTTATGCGTTTCCGATGAGGATTCCAACGCCTGAGCCATTCGATTCTGTGGGTGAACGATAGACAAGAAAACTATACAATGAACGTTGGCTATGCAGGTTGAAACAGAACAGAGTGAGAGGGCGATGGCATTTGGTTAAAGGATGTGTCTCATTTCAAGTGGTTTGACTTTTAACCCTCGCAGTAGCAGTCAAACGAAATCAGCAATCAATGGAGAGCTAATCTAATCATGAGCTTGAGATGTGCATCCTTGGTCAACCTACATACATGTCTAGGCCTGGGCAACCAGACAGTATCGTAGCCCACGTGCAGTCTCGAACTGTGTGGCACTTTGCCTGGATCAGGCTTGTGCTTTCATACCATCATACCATACATACATATTTAGCAGGTGAATCGCCGTACAGTTGACCTCGATGGATATTCAACATCCTCTCGTGTTTTTATATAATGTAAATCTTCTTGAATAACGCCAGCAAGCATATGTATGTAGCACTATGTTACGTTGATTATCAGTGATAACCAGAAGCAACAAATAACACGATCTGGTCTTGTGTCAGAATCCACAGATTCTCAAACGGTGTAGCATGAATCTGGAAACTTTTAAATAGCCTAAAATTTACAAGGATCCTTCTACCTTACCGGATAGTGATCTTCATAAAAGAAGAACGAGAGGCAGATTGCACCAAGAGACAAATTTAACTCACCGTTTTGCAGAATTCTCTTTCGCTTCTTCCTCTCTGTTCGCCTCACGCTTACTGCGGCCAATCAAATCATGCACTAATCGTCGCTCGCCACGACGCTGACTCAACACCACCGGTTGCGACAAATTGGCCGCCTTTCTTTTTCCCAGAATAGTTTCTGAACGTCTTGTTTCCCAACTGATCACCAGACGCTCTAAATCGGGATCCACCTTGGAGCCGCTACGTCGGATGACTTTTAAAATGTCAGACATGTGAGGCAGGTCAGCATCGGTCCAAAAAGAGACAGCATGTCCTTGATGACCAGCTCTACCGGTTCGACCGACACGGTGAATGTATTCTTCCTTCGATGATGGTAGATCATAGTTAATGACCATGCTCACACCCTGAAAAACATGAGGCGCTTTTTTAATTGGTTTATAATAATAGTACATAGCCAAATCAATTCAACCGCTCCAAGGGCCACAAAGATTATTCCTTATGAGAGGAAAAGGTGTTTGCATATATAACGACACGAATATTGATTGAATGAATTCGCGAAGTGAGTCGATGCGAAGGTGAATTCTGGGAATAATTGACGATTAGAATTCAACTTCGTAATTAACAGCGGTAAGTTAGATACTCGTACTGGGAACCTACAGCCGGATTTTTATTGGGCAATTCGTTTTAAAAACAATTATACGAGATCGCAACCCACCCTATCTGTTTTTTAGGTTCATATGAGTGAAAACACTCGCTCCACATGCGACAGCTAGCCACCCGTATTGAGTTATCCTGGCGTACATTCCGATGCACAATAGGATTACACTATTTCGTCCGTGCTACGGATTGACTTACGTAGGACCCAATAACAGATATTTCTTTCGACTGTAAGAGAGGGAACGGAACTGCCTCTTATAATCCGATTGGTGGATGAATGAGTCAAACACTTTTATCTTTACTCTATACCCAAGTCTTACGAGCGCAATAAATAAAAAAGACGGATTAGCCAGAGGAAATATCCAAGGCGATGACGGAATCCCACCAAGTGCTAGATTCTCTTTGGTGCTGACAGTGAATGCATGTGTCAGAGCGTGTGCGATGGACATAGGTGACTACAATAAATACCTCGAAATCTTCTTTCCGTGTCTTCGTTGTGAAACAAATGAGAATACAATACTTAAAAGCACGTGGTTTATATCGCGAAGCCATACGATTCTTGCGGAAATTCGAGAGTTCAATAGAATAATGGTTATTAATAAATTTGATCACAACTCACCTTGAAATCGATACCACGACCAAGGAGATCGGTGCATACGAGAACGTTCAGTCGTCCTTCTCGGAAAGCCCGTATAACACCTGCGCGCTGAAAAGCGAGTATCAAATTTTGATTAAACCAAGTGATGGAACCATAAACCGTTTGTATGCAATCACATCTAAGATCACAGGGACAGGAACTTTGATTTACTGTTGTTTATCGAATAGTTCGCTTCGACAGTCTACGCGATGGCTTTCGAAAGAATGCGAGAATGAAAATCTGCTTCAATCTTCAAGGAAGATGTTACATCCTTTTATCTCTCGGTAGTTGGTTGCTTGTGCAATACGTAAGCACTTTTACATTGTTCATTTGGGAAAAAATCTCCCTTGCGTCTTGATTTAAAAGTCAAAATTTGTTCATCTTGTGACCATCCCTATTACGCATGACCTGAGGTTGTACTTCGTATATTGTCGTATATTTTCTTCCACAAGTCTGGTAATAAGCAAGCCGTTCACGATTTTGATATAGAACACTAAGTGCCGGACGCTAGAATTTTGACTTTATTTGACCCATTTGCTTCAGCGGACATAAACTAGGTGATAAAGCTAAACCTCAGGAAACATGAAGCCGTATCGGAAATAGCTTACCACATGAAAGTGCTAATGCAGTCACACTATAAAATTAACAGTAAAACAAGGTCGGGGCCAGATTATCGATTATCTGATACTATACGCCTACGGTAAGTGAAACCAGTTCGCAGATCACATGTGATTTTAGTCCGTACGATAAACAAACATACATCAATCGGGATGTGATGTGAAGCACTGACGCGGCTCTCGTGTCACTAACAAAACTAACCTGTGCTGGCGTCTTTTCACTCGAAATCATATCAGCTAATATATCCGTATCGGATAGCAAGATTTCTTTGACGATATCCTTTGCACGCTCTCGAGAATCCATGAATATCAAGCACGGATAACTCATGCCACGAGCAAGCATGAACCGAATCTCCAGCAACTTTCCTTCTTCGGTTCCGCAATATCGAAGTTCTTGCTTGACAGAAGAAACGGCAGAATTACTGCAATGGTAAGAATGGACATTTAACGAGAGGAATTTTCATGCATGTCATTGATTTGCACCTAAGTATTGATGGAAACAAATAATTGGTCGCGTGACTGACAGGTGATAGCTCGGTGTGTGCATACAGCGCCCGACACATTGTACAACGTTAGTTTTGGAAGAAACATTTCGGATTCAACCGCACACGTCATGGTTTACGATGGGTATATTATTTGAAATGTATGGAATTTCTTTTACGCTCGTTAAATTTGCTGAGGATTGCGACAAAATGTTATGGCGATTCGACCGTGTTTTTGACAATCTGAGAACTAAGATTTTTTCTGTTTAGTTATCCAAAAGGATATGGCATGATCCACTTAAGGAGGTGTTAATATCTATTTTATGCCTAATAATGTTGTGAAGTGACAATCTAACAATATGGAATATATGACGGACGGAGTGTAACATTTGAACAGAAGTCCAAGCCCTCATGTTTCATGCGCATGGGACAAATACCGAAACAAGTGAAACGTAAGTCATAGTTTTTAGCGAATCAATGAGATGTAAGTGGGACGTCAATAGGCTACTTGACCTCTCAACAAAAGATTAGACAGCGATATATTGGATGAGGTGACTCCACCTCGAATCAACGTTCATTCAAGCAAGTGTTTTTGACGAGTAGAGCGACATCAGCAGGACACTTGCTTGCGCTTGCCCTCATAATACCTTTCTCGCCACTACACGTGCCAAAAGACAAATTAAAATCAAACACTCCAAGAAGATGACTACAACAAGACCGCCACTGGACAAGATTCTGAGCCATATAACTGTGGGTAAGAAGTGCGTGCGAATTCTGATCTCTTGGTCCCAAAACAGGGAGAGAGGTCGCATCAACTGCAGCTAGTTTCACAGCCTTCATCCGCTTGAGCCAAGTCAGTCACTTACAACGACTTCATTCTCAGTTAGGAGTGACACACAAAACCAAGTTAGGAAAACAATGATTTCCCATTCGAAATACGTGGCCACCAAAGATTCTATTACGGATATA
The DNA here is from genome assembly GCA_013407085.1 of Atriophallophorus winterbourni. Classification (NCBI taxonomy): domain Eukaryota; kingdom Metazoa; phylum Platyhelminthes; class Trematoda; order Plagiorchiida; family Microphallidae; genus Atriophallophorus; species Atriophallophorus winterbourni. The sequence goes on from JACCGJ010015604.1 coordinate 11,791, forward strand.
TACATTACGTATCTGATGGTGCCAAGTAATTCCAGCGATGGGGCAGAGACAGCTGGCATCTTATTTCCTCTTTTTTCTAGTGTCCAGATTTAACATCTGAACTGTAATCTTACAGAATCTGTTCTTGAGCTTGAGACAAGCCTATTTGACGCCACAAATGACCCAAGTTATGAAACGCTTTGTTAACTCTGGAGATGTGAGCTAAGATCTTATATAAACACGCTTTACTAGTAACGCAACTACCCAAACAGGTAAAAAGTTCTACAGCCGTATGTTCCTCGTGGGTGATTAGTGTTGGACAGGTTGACCTCAGGGATGAATGGGGTGCAATGCTCAAGTGACTGTGAAACGCGTGGGTTTACGTGGTTATTCTTGGCCCGATGAAACGGAAATGTGATAAGTGGCTAGATGTTCGCCAGCTGCCATTCGCTGACCTGACGCAATCATTTACCACCCGCTGCAACAGTCTTCGACTCAGTAAACCAACGCGGTGGTGAATCACAAAAGGTCCGCCGGAAAACCGACTTCCATTAATGGATGTACGCCTATTGCTAAGAGGCGCTGATAGATTGACAGTTGAATGTAAACAGTGTATGAGAAGGTTGTTTCAATGTTTCTGGCTGTGAGTTGGTTGAACTGTTTATATACAATAAATCATAGCACAATCTTTTATGTTAGAACCACATTCATAAACATGTCAGACGCGGTTTACGTTTTGCTTGAAGGTAATTGACGGCAGGATTAAACGTATTGACAACTTACCGTGTTCCAACTCTGATTTGTACCAAATCAAACGTATTTGCGCCGTCTTCCGCCAGAACCGTTCGCTTGGTCGCGGGCAATAATCCTGGCAATTCTGTACTAGACCATTTGACAACCTCGTCAGGAACAGTGGCAGAGAATAACGCCACTCTTACCGACTTTTCTGGAGACTTATCACATTGAGAATCTGCTAGGGACATCAACACTGGGTTGAGTTGGTCACGGAAGGAATGAGGACGATGTTGCTTCTTTTCAGGTTCCCCAGTAGCGCCAGAGGAATTGGATAAATCCGTCTCTAACAATTTATCACATTCATCGATTACAAGCCAGTTCAGTCTGTAAAGGCCACGAAGGAACACGGGAAAATAATATTTAGATGTGAAGGTAACAGCAACGAAGATAAGCAATAGAAAGATATTAGTTTACATTTTAAGCGAATCGGACGTCATCGAGAAATACGAAACCAAGCACATGTACTCTGTCAAGCTTCGTGATTGATAACAGTGATAACGGCAGACACCTACTATTGGCTTCGCACCTATGGTTTGTAACCCTGTTTATACGTTGGGTACCTGTTACTGGAGTGCGGTTTCTTCAGAGATGCTTCAGGATCGGTATGCTAAACATTCCATATTCATACAGAAACAAAATTGAAAAAATAAAATTATTTTCAACGAACTCGACCGCCGCTTCATAAGCAAAATAGCCACGTGCTTCTCTGTTAGAAAACAATTTAGTGAACGGTAATTGTGCATAACCTTAAGTATTTATGTATGTTTGAAATCACAAGCCTCATACAGACAAAGTGCCACACAGTCATAGACTGCACGTGGGCTAAGATATTGTCAGGTTGCCCAGGCCTAGACAGTTATGAGAAAAAAACAGAATTACTACATGATCGCACATCAATACAGTCAATATAATAAAAAGAAGCTGAATTGTGTTTTCAGACACAAAGAACAGTTGTGTTTAGAAATCCTATCTGAAATCCAATAGACTTTCTTGATGAAGACTCAGAGTCTTTTCCATTTTAAGCACGTTGAATAGTTTAGAAATTGAATTTTTATTGATGTTAACGCAAACCTGGATCGCACAAATGCGTAAGTGATATTTTTGATATTTTTTATAGAGAACTAGCAACAACCGGTCTAGTTTAATTTCCGAATTTTCCAACTGTGGATACCTAATAGCCAGATGTTACAACGCGAACGAGTTGAGTGAGATCAGCAAGACAACCCGTTTCAATGCCCTTCATCATGACAATCGTTTCTTGCCACCCTGATTGATAGTATTTAAGGTTAATCCGGTTGTTTGGGGGACAATAACAGACGGTTTTAACTCCGACACGAGTGCTTAAACGGTGCTAAATGGCGATTGCTAGAACGAAAGGTGGGAGCTGATGCCGTGGGGAATCAGACTATTAACTGTTTGCTTATGACCACAGCATCCATTGTAGACTGGTGAAATCAACTTTAAGAGGTTTTGACACTGATCATTAGTATGAAATCGTCAAATAGTCTACGAAACTCAGAACAAAGTAGCCACTGAAGACCATTTTGTGTCGATTCTATGTAAATTTTAATCGTGATGCCGCAACTTTATTGCGGCAGTATAATAAATATTTCTACCACATCAAATCTACACTTCCTAATAGATGTATGTTTGACGTATGAAATCACAAGCCTGATTCAGTCAAAGTGCTGCACAGTCATTGAATGCGCGCGGGCTAAGATACTGTCAGATTGCCCACGCCTAGACTGAAATGATAATCACAATAGGAACATTGCACTTGTTGTGAGTCATACGAATCATATTCCAGAAGGTTTGATTTTATAATCTCTCGATAATGGTTTGACAATCCCTATATGAGTAGAATAAAAAAGCTGCGTCAACTCCAAAGTCCAAAGCAAAAATCTTCAGTTCTGAACGATAGAATAGAATACGCTTGTCGCATGACAGAAAAATGAAGAAAGCTGAAGAAGAAAGACTG
>JACCGJ010015609.1:0-128512 GCA_013407085.1 Atriophallophorus winterbourni
CTGTTCAAAAAGTGTTGAGAAGAATTGCGAACAGTTGTCGCAAACTATAGTTTTTGGTAAGCCATGTTAACTGAATTTTTTCTGCAGTTCATTGATCCAACGGTTGGAATTTGCAGGTTAACAAGAGTAATTTGTGGCCATTTTGAATGGCCGTCAACCACAATGAGACTGGGTTCATTATCGATTGGCGCGGGAAAATCACAGTGCACTCAATCTCAGGGTTTGATTGTGGGCGGCAATGGAATTAGTTGTTTACGAGAGGGAAGATTTCGCAGTTTGTTGGCACCCAGAGCATGAATGAACCACATGATCGAAATCTTTGTCGATGCCCAGTTACACCACAAGTGAGGTCTTGCTAATGCTTTCATTAGACCGTTTCCGGGGTGCCTCAGATGGAATTGCTTTTGCTCAGCTTCGTTAGTAATTACAAATTCTTATTGCGGAATCTTGGTGTTTGAAATAAGACGGTAATTGGAATCTGCTTGGCTGATATGTTCTTTTCCTCGATATTGTATATCGAATTCATACCTTAGATGTGTGATTGCCCATATTTGCAGTCGAATTGCCGAATGTGCGGGTATTCCTGTTTTTAAACGAAAAACAGCGAGTAACCGTTTGTGGCCAGGTAAGAGGGTGAAGAGCCGGCCGTGAACGAATTTATGTGTTATAATGGATTTATCGTCGATATTGCATAAGAGACTGTCGTTGCGTTCTATCAACCCATGCCCGTCTAACGTGAGGAGAAGATTTGTGAGACAAGATCGGTGTGATCGAAATCCATGCTGCGCTGGCGAAAACAAATTATGCCATTCGAAGTGTGCAACTATTCTTTCCGAGACGATACGTTCCGTGAGTTTAGCAATAACAGGTAAAAGTGTGACGGGACGGTAATTTGCAGCGTCAGATCAGCAACCGCCTTTGAAGTTAGGTGTTATCACGCCAGACTTCCAATCTTTTGGTACAACTCCCTTAAGAAACGAATAGTTAAACATAGGTTAACCTATTTTTGAAGAAAAACAATAATCTAATTAAAAATTCATTTGCATGCTTTTCTGTCATCCACACTTCATTCAATCTAATTAATTAGTAGGTATAAGGTGATTAATAACTATTTACCGTAGCAGTAGTACCGAGCGCCAGATTGTAGAGATTTCTACCCCATCCACCTTATTGACTGCCAGTGGACCTGCCTTCGCAATTTCGACCGCCTCCGCATGTGGGCGTTCGCTATACGGTTTAATGCCGCGTCTTAATATTTCCACATTGTCTAGATCTATGCTGTGGCCCGTATCTAAAACGTGCTCTGCCAAGGCGGAATCTCGAATAATGGATTGATACTCCCTCGCATCCTGGGGCTGTCTCCGTACACGCTTTCGGTGTTCTTCGATTCTAGTGTAAATATACCTGGTCCCAAACATATTCCAATCGATTGCTGACTCCTACGAGCCTCGTTTTCGAAAATTGGCTAGTGAGTTGGTGAGAACAGCGGAATATGAAGCCAGATGGGTGAACCACCGCATCTTCAACCTTCGTTGCAAGAAGCGCGGCGTAGTACCAAGGGATCTGGTGGTAAAACCTCCGGATAATTCACGTAAATCGACAAAGGCGGCCGCGAGCGCATCCAAAGTGTTTTTGAAACAAAGGATCCACCGGGTCAATAAAACCTTTTGGCCGCTCGATCGAAAGCCTCAAGAATGATGTCGAAACTGCGAGTCTAATTATCCGAAGCGGATTTCTGTATAATTTGTGGAAAGCACGCGGAGGTTTTGGCCACACAAATGGATCGAATAGGAGAAAGACAAAACTGTATGTTCAACAAGTTATTAGAGTTATATAAGAAACATTCATCAAATAAATCTAATAAGACATTATCTTGCAACCAGTATTCTAGTGTTTTGAATTTATCTAATCGGCAACTTACGCAAGCTGAGCAATGATTAACGGAGAAGGGCTTGAATTTCTGCATAAGTAAGAGCTTTATGAAGGCTGAGGATAATATCCCACGTATTGAGGGGTCATTAAATGCACATCCTAATGAACAGGCAGACTCGTTAAGAAACTGTATCGTTGGCGTCATTAAAAACCAGGAACAAGGCGATGCAAACCTTGATTCAGATGAAAGACAAGCACTTCTTACGCTGGAGCAAGATACGAATATAGTCATTACTAATGCTGATAAAGGGAAAGTAACGGTAATTTTGAAAAAAATGAGATTATGTCGACAAGGTTGGGGTACACTTATCCGAGGGCCCTTATGAACGGATAGATAATGGAAAAATGAAAAGTGGAATGAATAACTGCAAAATGGTAGTCTCTAGGTATTTGTGTGGCGCTAAGGAGAGTTTGGGAAATGGCTTGTGGTATAACCTGTATTCCAAGTCTACTCTAACTCCTAGGTTCTACGGCCTGCCAAAAATACATAAAGATGGCACTCCTGTAAGACCTATCGTCGATGGTATCGGATCACCTGCACACGAGTTAGCTAGACATTTGGCTTATTTGTTGAAACCTCAAGAACGCATATGACTTTGCAGCACGCTTAAAGTCAGTAACAATTGATGACGACGAAATAATGGTTAGCTTTGATGTTGACGCTTTGTTAACCAACATCGATACAACAAGTGCGTTAGAACTATCTAGACTGGCCTTGGAATCTGATGCCAGTTTGTCAGATCGCACAAACTTGAGCGTCCCGCAAATTATCAACGGCGTATCGATCTGCCTAAACATGAACCACTTCATATTTAATGAGCAATTATATAGACCAAAAGAAGGGTTGGCGATGGGTTCACCGATATCTCCAGTACTTGCGAACATATATGTGGAGCATTTCGCGAACAAAGCCCTTAACAATGAAGGGCTTAAGCCAAAATTATGGTGGCGCTATGTTGATGACACATTTGTTATCATCAAGCGAGATCACTTCGAGGCATTCTTCAACTATTTAAATGAAATAAACCCACGTATTACGGTCACAAAGGAAGTAGAGTCTTGCTGAGGCAATCTCCCATTTTTGGACTGTTTAGCACAAAAAGTAGACGGGAAAATTAAAACTTCTGTCTACCGGAAACCTATCGATACAGATGCTGTACTACGATACTCTTCCGCTCATCCAAGACAAGTCTTTAGCTCCATATCATGTTCCATTTTCCATAAGATAGAACACCTGTTCAGCGACGAAAGAGACCGTAAACAGGCGCACCGTGAAGCGAGCCAAATGCTCATTGACCACGGTTATCTAAAAAGTTTTGTAAAACGCCAATTGATGAAGATAAAATGCCCGTCAGAAAAATCGGAGAAAAATTGGCGAGATACAGTTTGTATACCTTACGTAAAATGCACATCTGAAGCGATACGTAGAATCTTGAACCAGGCGGCCATACGCGTGACTTATAAGAAAGACAAAACTATCCGTTCGGTTCTGATGCACCTCAAGGATAAGACACATTTATCTAGCGTCACGAACAGCATCTACAGAATCAACTGCAAGGACTGTTCGGGTGTTTACATAGGCCAGACTTCCCGGTAAATTCATACTAGAATCGAATAACACCGAAAAGATGTACGGAGACAGCCCCGGGATACGAGGGAATATCAATCCCTTATTCGTGATTACGCCTTGGCGGAGCACGTTTTAGATACGGGCCACAGCATAGATCTAGACAATGTGGAAATATTAAGACGCGGCATTAAACCGTATAGCGAACGTCTACATGCGGAGGCGGTCGAAATTGCGAAGGCAGGTCCACTGGCAGTCAATAAGGTGGATGGGGTAGAAATCTCTACAATCTGGCGCTCGGCACTACTGCGACGGTAAATAGTTATTATTCACCTTATACCTACTAGTTAATTAGATTATTGTTTTTCTTCAAAAATAGGTTAACCTTAACCCCGTTAGTTATGTACTTTTACGTATGTGGGCAGCTGTGTCAACTGACCTTGACCGTGTTCACTTGTATCGGATTGATTTGGATGCACACGGTGAGGAAAATGGACCACTGATCCTGGTCATTCCCACGACACGTGACACACGATAAGCGTACTATAGGCTGCTTAGCGGTAAGGTCAAATAGTGGTGGTGGGTTGACCACTACTTAATCATGTTCCCTGTCCTGACTATCACCCTTGGTCTGACGAAGCTTCTGTGTCAGAAGTGAAACGTTACCCAAAAACTATTCTAACCGATTCCACTCAAATTTCTTTGCATTATGAATACACGATCGGTCCCAAACATATTCCAAACGATTGCTTACCATCACATTGTGTGCGTATGTAAATGCCCCCATCACAGAACATACTGGCGCGCGGTCGTAATTTTGTTGCTCTGACACTTTTGCCCGTTTCTTCGCCAAATCAACTCGGATGTTTACCGTTTAAAAACTTTTTGCTATAGTTTGACGAGAGCTATCGGAATTTATACGTTTTGATCTGGTCCATCGATTAACAGCAAAGTTACCGTTTCAACGCAAATATCTCGGTTTGCTCACGCGTGCAAACTTTCTCCCACAGTTAACTATCGTACGGTTTTTGCTTTCATTGCAAAGATCACATCGAACTACACATTTTGATATGCCATTCTGTGCTCTACTTTGTGTGGTTATCGGGTTATCACGGATTATTCGCAAAATGACCAAATCAAGAATTATAACCCAGCTAAATCGACCAGTCGAACGGATAACCATTCTTCAACCGGCCGTCCCAATTCAGTCTACAATGCGTGGTCGAGTCACGAGATCCAACACCCACGCGAAAAAATCGATCATGGTGTGCATACGACGGTTGTTCCCCCGACAGCGACATCAAACCACCTTGACCTCTGCGCCAAGTGCCTGTACCCGGTAAGCAATGATAGTGCATTGGTTAAATGTATTTTTGTGATAAACATGTGCACGTGAGTGATAAGCTCCGCCATATGAAGTATGCCAGTACGTAAAGCGTCCAGATTAAAATTGCATTTATTTTTCCAAATCTAAGATGGCTGTAAGCTGCACAGATGATAGTGGGGGCTTGGCTATTTTAAAACAGACAATTGGAAATAAGATTAATTTCTGCATTTCTGCATGTTGCATAATCCCTTAATTGCCTTGGTTGTTCCCAGTTGTGATCAACATCAACTGACCAGTTATCCAGCTTGCGTAATCCGTGCTCACACTAATGTTTACACGCTGCACATTTGGACGCCAGATTGAATAGGTTTCCTACAATTATTATACTTTCAAACGACTCATCTGGAAGTCCTTTCATGTATCGTTTGACCCTTCGCGTTATGCTTCTCGTTATAAAGTTTATTTTTCATTGAAACATTTCCCCGATCAAACACAGACTGTTTCCAACATATTGCTAGTACAGGTTTCTGTGCTGTGTGCATCGGCGAGACACAGTCGACGTGAGAACACCTCTTAGCCACTAACTCTTTTTTGTTCTTCATTGCAGTACACAGTTTTAGCACCCTAAGAATAAGTTGCACAACTGCACTTCATTTATGTATATCAATGCTGTAGGATGTTACGTTACAAATTACTTTCTGCCAATCCAACCCCATATAATTCGAATTGGTTTCCATCCCAGAGTTTTCCGCTTGACTTGGATTCGACTTGAGTCAAGGGATATGAAATAAACATTTTTTCAGATTCTCATTGACGTGCGGTATTCGGGCTATTCCCGGCCAACCAGTTTTTACATTTCCTGCAATTTGCCGATCAACGGATCTCTTATTTTGGCAGTCCGTTGATAGGCTTAACCCATAGGACTCCAGTTGCAATGTTAGAACATCAAATATAATGGTTTTCAGTTGTTACTCTTACCGTTATCGTTATTGCGAACATTTGACCGATGCTCTGTGGCAGATAAGTGGCCATTGAAATTGGGTGATATTCACTTGGCGCTTTTTGATAGTCACACACCCCAGATCTCAATGACGAAGCGATAGTTATAAAACATATACGTCGAATGTTCACAGTTTGCAGTTCACATTTGTCGTCACTTATTATTTTAGTGCATCTATTTCTTTGTATAGAAGTTTACTTGCGAGTAATACAACTGAAACCAGGTTTAACAGATTCCGAACAAATTTGTGTGTATATTTATATTTATATATATACACAAATACTCGGTGTATGAAAAACAAACTGTTGCTCTTGCAAACCGTAATCGCTTTTGTTGATCACGAACGCAAAATTGAAAAAAAACGATTCCTTACCCGCTTACAGAAGTTTTCCAGCAAACAATATTGTATATTTCGAAACCTAGATTACTGAAACATCTCGTCAAGATAAATCTCGGAATTCGTAGGTGTTCATAATCATCATTTATCCAAGTCAAGTTGTGCAGTTAGAATAGTAAACTTCTTTCGTAATCACGCAGACAACAGTTCTTCATAAGCGACTGTTGTTTTATAATCCATTCAAAATTGTCCAATTTACTCCAAGTGCTGTGTTACTCCGGAATTGGGGGGGCAGACTTTACAAATGTTTAAGATGGACCAGACTCCCGTTAGCGCATTCAACTGGCATGTTCTGAATTTTAGATTACAACTAGGTTGTTGCAGTCTTATGGTAGATAAAAATCTAAATAGAGTAATTTTAATTCCGTTAGACATCTGGAAACGAACCCACTTTTGGAAGTTGCCCAACATGGATATCGCAGAAATCTCTCTTGTCTAACAAAATTGCTGACAAGCTTAGAGGATTGGACGAGGATTGTAGATGCGGGGGCTATATTCATGCGTGCTACTTGGACATTTCTAAAACGTTCATCAGAGTTGATCATAATTTACTCTCGAACAAGATAAAGAAACACGGTAGTGTTAAAAGGCTATACGAATTGATAAGAGATTAGCTTAGCAACAGACACATCCGAGTTCCTGTGGACGGCCTACTATTGAAGAACATCGATGTCACTGCGCAGATGAACATCCTTCCTGAGCCTCATATTTAATATACTCTACTCGTCACATTTTCATTCACACCGTAATCATGCGCTTTTGTAAAAGTATTAACATGTTAACCATAAATCATTGAATCAAGTTATCTCGGTTAAAAGTTTATAGTCATTGAAAACATCATACAAACATTATCTTGTTGATAATGAGGACTATTATATCACTGAGAATTAAAAGTAGACAAACCAATTAAAAATTCACTCAGTTGAGAGAATCATCACAGTAACTTCCGTCCCTAGAGAAACGACGTTTCTCGTTTGCATATATAATTAATATCGACAGGCACGAAAAATAATTCACGCCAAATCAATTGTATTAAAAATTAGTTAAACCATTTCTTGAATATGCTGATTTCCTTCCTTCGCCATCAGGCTGATATGTATTTAATATGTGATGCACGATTTAGCACAATTAGCTTTCAATGTATTGATCGTATGTTGTTATCCTTAGCGCCAAATCACTTCCAGAGCGAACCGGTCACCTAGATCACGAGAACAGATTTTGAGCAACTTTTGTTGAGTGCACCGGTTGTTATTGTCATCATGTTTTGATCATCGTAAAGATTGACCTCGTAAAACTACCGTAGTTTTATTCAAAGTTTCGATGAATCTGTGTTTTTATCTGAAGAAGGGTGTGTGATTTTTTTAAACCTTAACCTGTTTTAAACAGTGAGTGCATGATTTCTCCGACAGTCATTGATTTTGCAAAAACAGAACACAAGATGTGGCTTCTTACGTACAGACTGGCACAATGATACACTACTAGTTATTTACGGTACACTGGCAATGCTTGGCTTCAATTTGCGATTTTTTTACGTTTAATATGCTCATAACGCATTTTTCCTATTATTCGACAAATTCACGCGCGCCACAGCCAAATGTTGGTCGACCGACCGACACAGTGGGTCAAAGTCGAGTGTTCAAATCAACAGTAATGACCTGCTTATGTGCGAAGGATGTCAATGCTCGAATTATAAGTCAAATCAATTAGCTTACGTACAAGAAATACACTAGTATAATGAGTCACCTAACGCAAAATCTCCCGGCTCAAAACACTTGTATGTCGTCCTCCTACATGTAATCCGGGTGGTGTTTTGCGAATTCTCTCGCCTCTCCATAGGTTAACTGCATGTTATGTTTCGGTGGTTTCTGTGATTTGAACGGGGAATCCAAATGTTTCCGTCCGTAAAATAAATGATTCCTGTTCAAGCAATGATCACGAACCCAAACATAGGTCCCATTACTTAGTGTATAACTGTTTTTCACAGAACGTTATTCTTCGTATCGGGTTTGAGTTGTTAACATACTAGTTAGAATTATACGCAGTATACGCCCTATGAGAAATTCTACTGGCGACTGCTTGTTAGGCAACCTAGATGCGGTGTAGAAATCGTTGAAACAGTTCCATAGTTATCCCCATCCTACTCGCTTTTAAGGGTGCACGTTTGAATGGGTCAACTATGCGTTCTGCTTGACTGTTGGATTGGGGGTGGTATTGAAGAGACAGGAGGTGATTAATATTATGCGCTCTACAGAACTGTTCAAAAAGGGTTGAGAAGAATTGCGAACAGTTGTCGCAAACTATAGTTTTTGGTAAGCCATGTTAACTGAAGTTTTTCTGCAGTTCATTGATCCTACGTTTAGAATTTGCAGGTTAACAAGAGTAATTTGTGGCCATTTTGAATGGGCGTCAACCACAATGAGACTGGGTTCATTATCGATTGGCGCGAGGAAATCACAGTGCACTCAATCTCAGGGTTTGATTGTGAGCGGCAATGGAATTAGTTGTTTACGAGAGGGAAGATTTCGCAGTTTGTTGGCACCCAGAGCATGAATGAACCACATGTTCGAAATCTTTGTCGATGCCCAGTTACACCACAAGTGAGGTCTTGCTAATGCTTTCATTAGACCGTTTCCGGGGTGCCTCAGATGGAATTGCTTTTGCTCAGCTTCGTTAGTAATTACAAATTCTTATTGCGGAATCTTGGTGTTTGAAATAAGACGGTAATTGGAATCTGCTTGGCTGAGATGTTCTTTTCCTCGATATTGTATATCGAATTCATACCTGAGAAGTGTGATTGCCCATCTTTGCAGTCGAATTGCCGAATGTGCGGGTATTCCTGTTTTTAAACGAAAAACAGCGAATAGCCGTTTGTGGCCAGGTAAGAGTGTGAAGAGCCGGTCGTGAACGAATTTATGTGTTATAATGGATTTATCGTCGATATTGCATAAGAGACTGTCGTTGCGTTCTATCAACCCATGCCCGTCTAACGTGAGGAGAATATTTGTGAGACAAGATCGGTGTGATCGAAATCCATGCTGCGCTGGCGAAAAGAAATTATGCGATTCGAAGTGTGCAACTATTCTTTCCGAGACGATACGTTCCATGAGTTTAGCAATAACAGGTAAAAGTGTGACGGGACGGTAATTTGCAGCGTCAGATCAGCAACCGCCTTTGAAGATAGGTGTTATCACGCCAGACTTCCAATCATTCGGTACAACTCCCTTAAGCAACGAATAGTTAAACATAGGTTAACCTATTTTTGAAGAAAAACAATAATCTAATTAAAAATTCATTTGCATGCTTTTCTGTCATTCACACTTCATTCAATCTAATTAATTAGTAGGTATAAGGTGAATAATAACTATTTACCGTCGCAGTAGTACCGAGCGCCAGATTGTAGAGATTTCTACCCCATCCACCTTATTGACTGCCAGTGGACCTGCCTTCGCAATTTCGACCGCCTCCGCATGTAGGCGTTCGCTATACGGTTTAATGCCGCGTCTTAATATTTCCACATTGTCTAGATCTATGCTGTGGCCCGTATCTAAAACGTGCTCCGCCAAGGCGGAATCACGAATAAGGGATTGATACTCCCTCGCATCCTGGGGCTGTCTCCGTACACGCTTTCGGTGTTCTTCGATTCTAGTTTAAATATACCTGGTCCCAAACATATTCCAATCGATTGCTGACTCCTACGAGCCTCGTTTTCGAAAATTGGCTAGTGAGTTGGTGAGAACAGCGGAATATGAAGCCATATGGGTGAACCACCGCATATTCAACCTTCGTTGCAAGAAGCGCGGCGTAGTACCAATGGATCTGGTGGTAAAACCTCCGGATAATTCACGTAAATCGACAAAGGCGGCCGCGAGCGCATCCAAAGTGTTTTTGAAACAAAGGATCCACCGGGTCAATGAAACCTTTTGGCCGCTCGATCGAAAGCCTCAAGAATGATGTCGAAACTGCGAGTCTAATTATCCGAAGCGGATTTCTGTATAATTTGTGGAAAGCACGCGGAGGTTTTGGCCACACAAATGGATCGAATAGGAGAAAGACAAAACTGTATGTTCAACAAGTTATTAGAGTTATATAAGAAACATTCATCAAATAAATCTAATAAGACATTATCTAGCAACCAGTATTCTAGTGTTTTGAATTTATCTAATCGGCAACTTACGCAAGCTGAGCAAAGATTGTTGGAGAAGGGCTTGAATTTCTGCATAAGTAAGAGCTTTATGTAGGCTGAGGATATTATCCCACGTATTGAGTGGTCATTAAATGCACATCCTAATGAACAGGCAGACTCGTTAAGAAACTGTATCGTTGGCGTCATTAAAAACCAGGAACAAGGCGATGCAAACCTTGATTCAGATGAAAGACAAGCACTTCTTACGCTGGAGCAAGATACGAATATAGTCATTACTAATGCTGATAAAGGGAAAGTAACGGTAATTTTGAAAAAAATGAGATTATGTCGACAAGGTTGGGGTACACTTATCCGAGGGCCCTTATGAACGGATAGATAATGGAAAAATAAATAGTGTAATGAATAACTGCAAACTGGTAGTCTCTAGGTATTTGCGTGGCGCTAAGGAGAGTTTGGGAAATGGCTTGTGGTATAACCTGTATTCCAAGTCTACTCTAACTCCTAGGTTCTACGGCCGGCCAAAAATACATAAAGATGGCACTCCTGTAAGACCTATCGTCGATGGTATCGGATCACCTGCACACGAGTTAGCTAGACATTTGGCTTATTTGTTGAAACCTCAAGAACGCATATGACTTTGCAGCACGCTTAAGGTCAGTAACAATTGATGACGACGAAATAATGGTTAGCTTTGATGTTAGCGCTTTGTTAACCAACATCGATACAACAAGTGCGTTAGAACTATCTAGACTGGCCTTGGAATCTGATGCCAGTTTGTCAGATCGCACAAACTTGAGCGTCCCGCAAATTATCAACGGCGTATCGATCTGCCTAAACATGAACCACTTCATATTTAATGAGCAATTATATAGACCAAAAGAAGGGTTGGCGATGGGTTCACCGATATCTCCAGTACTTGCGAACATATATGTGGAGCATTTCGCGAACAAAGCCCTTAACAATGAAGGGCTTAAGCCAAAATTATGGTGGCGCTATGTTGATGACACATTTGTTATCATCAAGCGAGATCACTTCGAGGCATTCTTCAACTATTTAAATGAAATAAACCCACGTATTACGGTCACAAAGGAAGTAGAGTCTTGCTGAGGCAATCTCCCATTTTTGGACTGTTTAGCACAAAAAGTAGACGGGAAAATTAAAACTTCTGTCTACCGGAAACCTATCGATACAGATGCTGTACTACGATACTCTTCCGCTCATCCAAGACAAGTCTTTAGCTCCATATCATGTTCCATTTTCCATAAGATAGAACACCTGTTCAGCGACGAAAGAGACCGTAAACAGGCGCACCGTGAAGCGAGCCAAATGCTCATTGACCACGGTTATCTAAAAAGTTTTGTAAAACGCCAATTGATGAAGATAAAATGCCCGTCAGAAAAATCGGAGAAAAATTGGCGAGATACAGTTTGTATACCTTACGTAAAATGCACATCTGAAGCGATACGTAGAATCTTGAACCAGGCGGCCATACGCGTGACTTATAAGAAAGGGAAAACTATCCGTTCGGTTCTGATCCACCTCAAGGATAAGACACCTTTATCTAGCGTCACGAACAGCATCTACAGAATCAACTGCAAGGACTGTTCGGGTGTTTACATAGGCCAGACTTCCCGGTAAATTCATACTAGAATCGAATAACACCGAAAAGATGTACGGAGACAGCCCCGGGATACGAGGGAATATCAATCCCTTATTCGTGATTACGCCTTGGCGGAGCACGTTTTAGATACGGGCCACAGCATAGATCTAGACAATGTGGAAATATTAAGACGCGGCATTAAACCGTATAGCGAACGTCTACATGCGGAGGCGGTCGAAATTGCGAAGGCAGGTCCACTGGCAGTCAATAAGGTGGATGGGGTAGAAATCTCTACAATCTGGCGCTCGGCACTACTGCGACGGTAAATAGTTATTATTCACCTTATACCTACTAGTTAATTAGATTATTGTTTTTCTTCAAAAATAGGTTAACCTTAACCCCGTTAGTTATGTACTTTTACCTATGTGGGCAGCTGTGTCAACTGACCTTGACCGTGTTCACTTGTATCGGATTGATTTGGATACACATGGTGAGGAAAATGGACCACTGATCCTGGTCATTCCCACGAGACGTGACACACCGTAGGCGTACTATAGGCTGTTTAGCGGTAAGGTCAAATAAGTGGTGGTGGGTTGACCACTACTTAATCATGTTCCCTGTCCTTACTATCACCCTTGGTCTGACGAAGCTTCTGTGTCAGAAGTGAAACGTTACCCAAAAACTATTCTAACCGATTCCACTCAAATTTCTTTGCATTATGAATACACGATCGGTCCCAAACATATTCCAAACGATTGCTTAACATCACTTTGTGTGCGTATGTAAATGCCCCCATCACAGAACATACTGGCGCGCGGTCGTAATTTTGTTGCTCTGACACTTTTGCCCGTTTCTTCGCCAAATCAACTCGGATGTTTACCGTTCAAAAACTTTTTGCTATAGTTTGACGAGAGCTATCGGAATTTATACGTTTTGATCTGGTCCATCGATTAACAGCAAAGTTACCGTTTCAACGCAAATATCTCGGTTTGCTCACGCGTGCAAACTTTCTCCCACAGTTAACTATCGTACGGTTTTTGCTTTCATTGCAAAGATCACATCGAACTACACATTTTGATATGCCATTCTGTGCTCTACTTTGTGTGGTTATCGGGTTATCACGGATTATTCGCAAAATGACCAAATCAAGAATTATAACCCAGCTAAATCGACCAGTCGAACGGACGACCATTCTTCAACCGGCCGTCCCAATTCAGTCTACAATGCGTGGTCGTGTCACGTGATCCAACACCCACGCGAAAAAATCGATCGATCATGGTGTGCATACGACGGTTGTTCCCCCGACAGCGACATCAAACCACCTTGACCTCTGCGCCAAGTGCCTGTACCCGGTAAGCAATGATAGTGCATTGGTTAAATGTATTTTTTGTGATAAACATGTGCACGTGAGTGATAAGCTCCGTCATATGAAGTATGTCAGTACGTAAAGCGTCCAGATTAAAATTGCATTTATTTTTCCAAATCTAAGATGGCTGTAAGCTGCACAGATGATAGTGGGGGCTTGGCTATTTTAAAACAGACAATTGGAAATAAGATTAATTTCTGCATTTCTGCATGTTGCATAATCCCTTAATTGCCTTGGTTGTTCCCAGTTGTGATCAACATCAACTGACCAGTTATCCAGCTTGCGTAATCCGTGCTCACACTAATGTTTACACGCTGCACATTTGGACGCCAGATTGAATAGGTTTCCTACAATTATTATACTTTCAAACGACTCATCTGGAAGTCCTTTCATGTATCGTTTGACCCTTCGCGTTATGCTTCTCGTTATAAAGTTTATTTTTCATTGAAACATTTCCCCGATCAAACACAGACTGTTTCCAACATATTGCTAGTACAGGTTTCTGTGCTGTGTGCATCGGCGAGACACAGTCGACGTGAGAACACCTCTTAGCCGCTAACTCTTGTTTGTTCTTCATTGCAGTATACAGTTTTAGCATCCTAAAAAATAAGTTGCACAACTGCACTTCATTTACGTATATCAATGTTGTAGGATATTACGTTACAAATTACTTTCTGCCAATCCAACCCCATATAATTCGAATTGGTTTCCATCCCAGAGTTTTCCGCTTGACTTGGATTCGACTTGAGTCAAGGGATATGAAATAAACATTTTTTCAGATTCTCATTGACGTGCGGTATTCGGGCTATTCCCGGCCAACCAGTTTTCAAATTTCCTGCAATTTGCCGATCAACGGATCTCTTATTTTGGCAGTCCGTTGATAGGCTTAACCCATAGGACTCCAGTTGCAATGTTAGAACATCAAATATAATGGTTTTCAGTTGTTACTCTTACCGTTATCGTTATTGCGAACATTTGACCGATGCTCTGTGGCAGATAAGTGGCCATTGAAATTGGGTGATATTCACTTGGCGCTTTTTGATAGTCACACACCCCAGATCTCAATGACGAAGCGATAGTTATAAAACATATACGTCGAATGTTCACAGTTTGCAGTTCACATTTGTCGTCACTTATTATTTTAGTGCATCTATTTCTTTGTATAGCAGTTTACTTGCGAGTAATACAACTGAAACCAGGTTTAACAGATTCCGAACAAATTTGTGTGTATATTTATATTTATATATATACACAAATACTCGGTGTATGAAAAACAAACTGTTGCTCTTGCAAACCGTAATCGCTTTTGTTGATCACGAACGCAAAATTGAAAAAAAACGATTCCTTACCCGCTTACAGAAGTTTTCCAGCAAACAATATTGTATATTTCGAAACCTAGATTACTGAAACATCTCGTCAAGATAAATCTCGGAATTCGTAGGTGTTCATAATCATCATTTATCCAAGTCAAGTTGTGCAGTTAGAATAGTAAACTTCTTTCGTAATCACGCAGACAACAGTTCTTCATAAGCGACTGTTGTTTTATAATCCATTCAAAATTGTCCAATTTACTCCAAGTGCTGTGTTACTCCGGAATTGGGGGGGCAGACTTTACAAATGTTTAAGATGGACCAGACTCCCGTTAGCGCATTCAACTGGCATGTTCTGAATTTTAGATTACAACTAGGTTGTTGCAGTCTTATGGTAGATAAAAATCTAAATAGAGTAATTTTAATTCCGTTAGACATCTGGAAACGAACCCACTTTTGGAAGTTGCCCAACATGGATATCGCAGAAATCTCTCTTGTCTAACAAAATTGCTGACAAGCTTAGAGGATTGGACGAGGATTGTAGATGCGGGGGCTATATTCATGCGTGCTACTTGGACATTTCTAAAACGTTCATCAGAGTTGATCATAATTTACTCTCGAACAAGATAAAGAAACACGGTAGTGTTAAAAGGCTATACGAATTGATAAGAGATTAGCTTAGCAACAGACACATCCGAGTTCCTGTGGACGGCCTACTATTGAAGAACATCGATGTCACTGCGCAGATGAACATCCTTCCTGAGCCTCATATTTAATATACTCTACTCGTCACATTTTCATTCACACCGTAATCATGCGCTTTTGTAAAAGTATTAACATGTTAACCATAAATCATTGAATCAAGTTATCTCGGTTAAAAGTTTATAGTCATTGAAAACATCATACAAACATTATCTTGTTGATAAACCAGATTTGCGCTTGTATGCCAATGTTGGATAATGTTTGTGCGAACAACCTGTTCACTCACATGTGCCCGAACACATGAAGATGGAGTTAAACACATGATATTCAACAAATATCCTCATTTGCATGCATTTCCTTCACACACACAAGTCAGGATCATTTAGGTACAGTACAACCAGGATCCATATGCCAAAGACAGTGGAAAAATCAAAACCAAGATTTGTGTGTGTATTCTACTGATGTGTGCAAACAGCACAAATCCGTTGTGCGTGTTGTGAAAATGCATAAAAATGAGGAACATTATATCACTGAAAATTAAAAGTAGACAAACCAATTAAAAATTCACTCAGTTGAGAGTATCATCACAGTTACTCCCCCCCTGGAGAAACGACGTTTCTCGTTTGCCTTATATGAATAATATCGACATACAACAGGCACGAAATATAATCCCCGCCAAATTAATTGTATTAAAAAACCATTTATTGAATATGATGTTTTCCTTCCTTCGCCATTAAGCGGATATGTATTTAATATGTGATGCACGATTTAGCACAATTAGCTTTAAATGTATTGATCGCATGTTGTTATTCTTAGCGCTAAATCACTTCCAGAGCGCACCGGTCACCTAGATCACGATGAACAGATTATGAGCAACTTTTGTTGAGTGCACCGGTAGTTATGGTCACCATGTTTTGATCACCGTAAAGATTGACCTCGGAAAACTACCGTGTTTTTATTCAAAGTTTCGATGAATCTGTGTTTTTATCTCAAGAAGAGTGTGTGATTTCTTTTCCAAACTTAAACCTGTTTTAAACCGTGAGTGCATGATTTCTCCGACAGTCATTGATTTTACAAAAACAGAATACAAAATGTGGCTTCTTACGTACAGACTGGCACAATAATACACTACTAGTGATTTACAGTACACTGGCAATGCTTTGCTTCAATTTGCGATTTTTTTACGTTTCATATGCTCATAACGCATTCTTCCTATTACCCAACAAATTTACACGCGCCACAGCCAAACGTTGGTCGACCGACCAACACAGTGGGTCAAAGTCGAGTGTTCAAATCAACAGTAATGACCTGCTTATGTGCGAAGGATGTCAATGCTCGAATTATATATCAAATTAATTAGCTTACGTACAAGAAATACACTAGTATAATGAGTCACCGAACCCAACATCTCCCGGCTCAAAACACTTGTATGTCGTCCTCCTACCTGTAACCCGGGTGGTGTTTTTCGAATTCTCTCGCCTCTCCATAGGTTAACGGGATGTTATGTTTCGATGGTTTCTGTGATTTGAACGGGGAATCCAAATGATTCCGTCCGTAAAATAAATGATTCCTGTTCAAGCAATGATCACGAACCCAAACATAGGTCCCATTACTTAGTGTATAACTGTTTTTCACAGAACGTTATTCTTGGTATCGGGTTTGAGTTGGTAACATACTAGTTAGAATTATACGCAGTATACGCCCTATGAGAAATTTTACTGGCGACTGCTTTTTAGGCAACCTAGATGCGGTGCATAAATCGTTGAAGCACTTTCATTGTGGTCCCCACCCTACTCGCCTTTGAAAGTGCACGTTTGAATGTGTCAACCATGCGTTCTGCTTGACTGTTGTATTGGGGGTGGCAGGGAAGAGACAGGAGGTGATTAATATTATGCGCTCTACAGAACTGTTCAAAAGGGGTTAAGAAGAATTGCGAACAGTTGTCGCAAACTATAGTGTTTGGTAAGCCATGTTAACTGAAGTTTTTCTGCAGTTCATTGATCCAACGGTTGGAATTTGCAGGTTAACAAGAGTAATTTGTGGCCATTTTGAATGGGCGTCAACCACAATGAGACTGGGTTCATTATCGATTGGCGCGAGGAAATCACAGTGCACTCAATCTCAGGATTTGATTGTGGGCGGCAATGGAATGAGTTGTTCACGAGAGGGAAGATTTCGCAGTTTGTTGGCACCCAGAAAATGAATGAACCACATGTTCGAAATCTTTGTCGATGTCCAGTTACACCACAAGTGAGGTCTTGCTAATGCTTTCATTAGACCGTTTCCGGGGTGCCTCAGATGGAATTGCTTTTGCTCAGCTTCGTTAGTATTTACAAATTCTTATTGCGGAATCTTGGTGTTTGAAATAAGACGGTAATTGGAATCTGCTTGGCTGAGATGTTCTTTTCCTCGATATTGTATATCGAATTCATACCTGAGAAGTGTGATTGCCCATCTTTGCAGTCGAATTGCCGAATGTGCTGGTATTCCTGTTTTTAAACGAAAAACAGCGAATAGCCGTTTGTGGCCAGGTAAGAGGGTGAAGAGCCGGTCGTGAACGAATTTATGTGTTATAATGGATTTATCGTCGATATTGCATAAGAGACTGTCGTTGCGTTCTATCAACCTATGCGTTGTCTTTAACCCAACAACCAGGAAAACAGAACTATACCGGAGTACAACGTTGATCGTGAGCGCTAGATCACATCGCCCAGTGTGTGCCTCTTACGCTGAATTTCCATGTTCTCGGTTTTGAAGTTAGCGATGACTCGATCCGACTGATGGGAATCATTGAACACATTTTTGGCAAAATAGTTCACCTAGCAGTAATTTTCTTTATGTCACTTTCTGTTGCCCCTCTGACATTGGTGTTTTTTGAATAGGCAATAACGCGCAAAATGATATTCGCCACATTTTTAACCGTTGAATTGCAAATACACAGGCCATTGCTTCATTTGTTATCCGTCCGTAATTCCGCTCAGACTATGTTGGTTTTCTTGAAAACTATAGAATGTTCTTCTGGGAACCCTCAGCTAGAGCGTGTAAAATGAATGCTCCCACAGCATGCTGGAATGCATCTGCAACAACAGAATTCAGTAGTCGAGGGTCACAGTGAGTGAGCATTATGTCTGATGGCAGCATTACTTTCAATTGGATGAAAGCGATGACAACTCCTGAATCCCATGGCCATTCATTATTTTTTAACAAAAGCCTATTGAGAGACAATCTTTTGTTGTGTTAGCAAAGCAGGGATAGGCTATAATAACTGATCAGTCCAATAAATGTGCACAACGTCGCTTGGCCTCTCGGAGCTGGCATTTTCTGTATAGCCTGAAAGAATTCCAAGTCTGTGAGACGGCCAGATACATGAAAAATATATGCGAGATACTTGATAGATGTAAGATAGAACTAGCATTTTTCCGGTCGTAGGCGGAATATGTAGTCTGGTATGCGTTGGAGGACAGCCATTATACGTGATTGTAATTGATTGCAGAATGCTACCACAATTAAAATATCATCCATATATACTGCTAATCCGAGAACGTCAGCAAGTACTGTATCCGCGAAATGTTGGCAAATAGCTGCACTGGTTTTATCCCGAACGGTAATCTAGTGTATTGGAATAAGCACCGACTTCTGTTGATAGTAAATATTTCACGACGAGACGGATCTACTTCTATTTAGAAATAATGCATCAGCTAGGTCCAGTTTGGCATAGCACGTGCCGCGGTTTAGGATTGCGAACACATCATCAAGGACTAGTGACGGGTAACACTTTAATTCGAGAGCATTATTGATTGCGGTTCTGAAGTCGGTGCAAATATGGATAGAATCCTTGGCGTTTTTACGACAACAATCTGGGCCGCCTAAGCAGTATATGTGACGGACACAAGAACACAAGCTTGTTGTAGTTGTTGGAAGGTGGAGTACGGTACCGGACGCTTGGGTCAGAAAAAGTGTTTATGCCAGGACAGCAAATGTGATTTAGCTTGAAACTTCATGTAGTGCCTCAGATGATCACGAAATACATCTCCTAATTATTCCAGTACATTGTTAGACGAGATAGAATAATCTCCAATTGGTTGAGCTTGGTCGCATATCTTGTCTATCGGTAGCTCTAACAGTCCAAATTCAGAATGAAGTCTGTTATTATTCGCCATTTTTATTCATTATTTGTGTTTTCTATTCATGTATTCGGGTGCAGCGCAAACGTTTCGGATCTGAGTGATAAGCTCCGTTATATCAATTATGTCAGTACGTAAAGCGTCCAGATTAAAATTGCATTTATTTTTCCAAATCTAAGCTGGCTGTGAGCTGCACAGATGATAGTGTGGACTTAGCTATTTTAAAACAGACAATTGGAAATAAGAATAATTGATGCATTTCTGCATGTTGCATAATCCCTTAATTGCCTTGGTTGTTCCCAGTTGTGATCAACATCAACTGACCAATTATCCAGCTCGCGTAATCCGTGCTCACACTAATGTTTACACGCTGCACATTTGGACGCCGGATTAAATAGGTTTCGAACGACTCATCTGGAAGTCCTTTCATGTATCGTTTCACCCTTCGCGTTATGCTTTCCGTTATAAAGTTTATTTTTCATCAAAACATTTCCCGATCAAACACAGACTGTTTCCAACATATTGCTAGTACAGGTTTCTGTGCTGTGTGCATCGGCGCGACCCAGTCGAAGTCAGAACACCTCTTAGCCGCTAACTCTTGTTTGTTCTTCATTGCAGTATACAGTTTTAGCATCCTAAAAAATAAGTTGCACAACTGCACTTCATTTACGTATATCAATGCTGTAGGATATTACGTTACAAATTACTTTCTGCCAATCCAAACCCATATAATTCGAATTGGTTCCGATCCCAGAGTTTCCCGCTTACTTGGATTCGACTTGAGTCAAGGGATATGAAGTAAACATTTTTTCAGATTCTTATAGAGGTATTCGGGCTATTCCAACCAGTTTTTAAATTTCCTTAAAGTTGCCGATCAACGGATCTCTTATTTTGGCAGTCCGTTGTTAGGCTTAACCGATAGGTCTCCAGTTGTGAAAGTTGGAACATCAAATATAATGGTTTTCAGTTGGTACACTTACCGTTATCGTTATTGCAAACATTTGACCGATGCCCTGTGACGGATAAGATAAGTGGCCATTGAATTTGGGAGATATTCACTTGGCGCTTTTTGATAGTCTCACATCCCAGCTCTCAATGACGAAGCGATAGTTATAAGACATATACGTTGAATGTTCGCAGTTTGCAGTTCACATTTGTCGTCACTTATTATTTCAGTGCATCTATTTCTTTGTATAGCAGTTTACTTGCGAGTAATACAACTGAAACCAGGTTTAACAGATTCCGAACAAATTTGTGTGTATATTTACACAAATACTCGGTGTATGAAAAACAAACTGTTGCTCTTGCAAAACGTAATCGCTTTTGTTGATCACAAACGCAAAATTAAAAAAACGAATCCTTACCCGCTTACACAAGATTTCATGCAAACAAAATTGGAAATTTCGTAGCCTAGACTAGTCAAGCATCGCGTCAAGATAAATCTCGGAATTCGTAGGTGTTCATAATCATCATTTATCCAAGTCAAGTTGTGCAGTTAGAATAGTAAACTTCTTTCGTAATCACGCAGACAACAGTTCTTCATAAGCGACTGTTGTTTTATAATCCATTCAAAATTGTCCAAGCGCTGTGTTACTCCGGAATGGGGTGCAGACTTTACAAATGTTTAAGATTGACCAGACTCCCGGGAACGCATTCAACTGGCATTTTCTAACTTCAAGCTTCAAACTAACTTGTTGCAATCTGATAGTAGATTACAAACTGGATAGAGTAATTTTAATTCCGTTAGACATCTGGAAACGAACCCACTTTTGGAAGTTGCCCAACATGGATTTCGCAGAAATCCCTCTTGTCTAACAAAAATGCTGACAAGCTTAGAGGATTGGACGAGGATTGTAGATGCGGGAGCTATATTCATGCGTGCTACTTGGACATTTCTAAAACGTTCATCAGAGTTGATCATAATTTACTCTCGAACAAGATAAAGAAACACGGTAGTGTTAAAAGGCTATACGAATTGATAAGAGATTAGCTTAGCAACAGACACATCCGAGTTCCTGTGGACGGCCTACTATTGAAGAACATCGATGTCACTGCGCAGATGAACATCCTTCCTGAGCCTCATGTTTAATATACTCTACTCGTCACATTTTCATTCACACCGTAATCATGCGCTTTTGTAAAATTATTAACATGTTAACCATAAATCATTGAATCAATTTATCTCAGTTAAAAGTTTATAGTCATTGAAAACATCATACAAACATTATCTTGTTGATAAACCAGATTTGCGCTTGTATGCCAATGTTGAATAATGTTTGTGCGAACAACCTGTTCACTCACATGTGCCCGAACACATGAAGATGGAGTTAAACACATGGTTTTCAACAAACATCCTCATTTGCATGCATTTCCATCACACACACAAGTCAGGATCATTTAGGTACAGTACAACCAGGATTCATATGCAAAAAACAGTGAAATAATTGTAACCAAGATTTGTGCGTCTATCTCACTGATGTGTGCAAACATCACAAATCGGTTGCGGGGTATACGGGATTCAAATGCATAATAATGAGGACTATTATATCACTGAGATTTAAAAGTAGACAAACCAATCAAAAATTTACTCAATTGAAAGAATCATCACAGTAACTTTCCCCCCTCGAGAAACGACGTTTCTCGTTTGCCATATATAAATAATATCGACAGGCACGAAAAATAATTCACGCCAAATCAATTGTATTAAAAATTAGTTAAACCATTTCTTGAATATGCTGATTTCCTTCCTTCACCATCGTGCTGATATGTATTTAATATGTGATGCACGATTTAGCACAATTAGCTTTCAATGTATTGATCGTATGTTGTTATCCTTAGCGCCAAATCACTTCCAGAGCGAACCGGTCACCTAGATCACGAGAACAGATTATGAGCAACTTTTGTTGAGTGCACCGGTTGTTATTGTCATCATGTTTTGATCATCGTAAAGATTGACCTCGTAAAATTACCGTGTTTTTATTCAAAGTTTCGATGAATCTGTGTTTTTATCTGAAGAAGGGTGTGTGATTTTTTTTAAACCTTAACCTGTTTTAAAAAGTGAGTGCATGATTTCTCCGACAGTCATTGATTATGCAAAAACAGAATACAAAATGTGGCTTCTTACGTACAGACTGGCACAATGATACACTACTAGTGATTTACGGTACACTGGCAATGCTTGGCTTTAATTTGCGATTTTTTTTACGTTTAATATGCTCATAACGCATTTTTCTTATTACCCGACAAATTCACGCGCGCCACAGCCAAGCGTGGGTTGACCCACCAACACAGTGGGTCAAAGTCTAGTGTTCCAATCAACAGTAATGACCTGCTTATGTGCGAAGGATGTCAATGCTCGAATTATATGTCAAATCAATTAGCTTACGTACAAGAAATACACTAGTATAATGAGTCACCTAACGCAAAATCTCCCGGCTCAAAACACTTGTATGTCGTCCTCCTACCTGTAACCCGGGTGGTGTTTTGCGAATTCTCTCGCCTCTCCATAGGTTAACTGCATGTTATGTTTCGGTGGTTTCTGTGATTTGAACGGGGAATCCAAATGTTTCCGTCCGTAAAATAAATGATTCCTGTTCAAGCAATGATCACGAACCCAAACATAGGTCCCATTACTTAGTGTATAACTGTTTTTCACAGAACGTTATTCTTCGTATCGGGTTTGAGTTGTTAACATACTAGTTAGAATTATACGCAGTATACGCCCTATGAGAAATTCTACTGGCGACTGCTTGTTAGGCAACCTAGATGCGGTGTAGAAATCGTTGAAACAGTTCCATAGTTATCCCCATCCTACTCGCTTTTAAGGGTGCACGTTTGAATGTGTCAACTATGCGTTCTGCTTGACTGTTGGATTGGGGGTGGCATTGAAGAGACAGGAGGTGATTAATATTATGCGCTCTACAGAACTGTTCAAAAAGGGTTGAGAAGAATTGCGAACAGTTGTCGCAAACTATAGTTTTTGGTAAGCCATGTTAACTGAAGTTTTTCTGCAGTTCATTGATGCTACGTTTAGAATTTGCAGGTTAACAAGAGTAATTTGTGGCCATGTTGAATGGGCGTCAACCACAATGAGACTGGGTTCATTATCGATTGGCGCGAGGAAATCACAGTGCACTCAATCTCAGGGTTTGATTGTCGGCGGCAATGGAATAAGTTGTTTACGAGAGGGAAGATTTCGCAGTTTGTTGGCACCCAGAGCATGAATGAACCACATGTTCGAAATCTTTGTCGATGCCCAGTTACACCACAAGTGAGATCTTGCTAATGCTTTCAAAAGACCGTTTCCGGGGTGCCTCAGATGGAATTGCTTTGGCTCAGCTTCGTTAGTAATTACAAATTCTTATTCCGGAATCTTGGTGTTTGAAATAAGACGGTAATTGGAATCTGCTTGGCTGAGATGTTCTTTTCCTCGATATTGTATATCGAATTCATACCTGAGAAGTGTGATTGCCCATCTTTGCAGTCGACTTGCCGAATGTACGGGTATTCCTGTTTTTAAACGAAAAACAGCGAGTAACCGTTTGTGGCCAGGTAAGAGGGTGAAGAGTCGGTCGTGAACGAATTTATGTGTTATAATGGATTTATCGTCGATATTGCATAAGAGACTGTCGTTGCGTTCTATCAACCCATGCCCGTCTAACGTGAGGAGAAGATTTGTGAGACAAGATCGGTGTGATCGAAATCCATGCTGCGCTGGCGAAAACAAATTATGCGATTCGAAGTGTGCAACTATTCTTTCCGAGACGATACGTTCCATGAGTTTAGCAATAACAGGTAAAAGTGTGACGGGACGGTAATTTGCAGCGTCAGATCAGCAACCGCCTTTGAAGATAGGTGTTATCACGCCAGACTTCCAATCATTCGGTACAACTCCCTTAAGCAACGAATAGTTAAACATAGGTTAACCTATTTTTGAAGAAAAACAATAATCTAATTAAAAATTCATTTGCATGCTTTTCTGTCATTCACACTTCATTCAATCTAATTAATTAGTAGGTATAAGGTGAATAATAACTATTTACCGTAGCAGTAGTGCCGAGCGCCAGATTGTAGAGATTTCTACCCCATCCACCTTATTGACTGCCAGTGGACCTGCCTTCGCAATTTCGACCGCCTCCGCATGTAGGCGTTCGCTATACGGTTTAATGCCGCGTCTTAATATTTCCACATTGTCTAGATCTATGCTGTGGCCCGTATCTAAAACGTGCTCCGCCAAGGCGGAATCTCGAATAATGGATTGATACTCCCTCGCATCCTGGGGCTGTCTCCGTACACGCTTTCGGTGTTCTTCGATTCTAGTGTAAATATACCTGGTCCCAAACATATTCCAATCGATTGCTGACTCCTACGAGCCTCGTTTTCGAAAATTGGCTAGTGAGTTGGTGAGAACAGCGGAATATGAAGCCAGATGGGTGAACCACCGCATCTTCAACCTTCGTTGCAAGAAGCGCGGCGTAGTACCAAGGGATCTGGTGGTAAAACCTCCGGATAATTCACGTAAATCGACAAAGGCGGCCGCGAGCGCATCCAAAGTGTTTTTGAAACAAAGGATCCACCGGGTCAATAAAACCTTTTGGCCGCTCGATCGAAAGCCTCAAGAATGATGTCGAAACTGCGAGTCTAATTATCCGAAGCGGATTTCTGTATAATTTGTGGAAAGCACGCGGAGGTTTTGGCCACACAAATGGATCGAATAGGAGAAAGACAAAACTGTATGTTCAACAAGTTATTAGAGTTATATAAGAAACATTCATCAAATAAATCTAATAAGACATTATCTAGCAACCAGTATTCTAGTGTTTTGAATTTATCTAATCGGCAACTTACGCAAGCTGAGCAAAGATTGTTGGAGAAGGGCTTGAATTTCTGCATAAGTAAGAGCTTTATGAAGGCTGAGGATATTATCCCACGTATTGAGGGGTCATTAAATGCACATCCTAATGAACAGGCAGACTCGTTAAGAAACTGTATCGTTGGCGTCATTAAAAACCAGGAACAAGGCGATGCAAACCTTGATTCAGATGAAAGACAAGCACTTCTTACGCTGGAGCAAGATACGAATATAGTCATTACTAATGCTGATAAAGGGAAAGTAACGGTAATTTTGAAAAAAATGAGATTATGTCGACAAGGTTGGGGTACACTTATCCGAGGGCCCTTATGAACGGATAGATAATGGAAAAATGAAAAGTGGAATGAATAACTGCAAAATGGTAGTCTCTAGGTATTTGTGTGGCGCTAAGGAGAGTTTGGGAAATGGCTTGTGGTATAACCTGTATTCCAAGTCTACTCTAACTCCTAGGTTCTACGGCCTGCCAAAAATACATAAAGATGGCACTCCTGTAAGACCTATCGTCGATGGTATCGGATCACCTGCACACGAGTTAGCTAGACATTTGGCTTATTTGTTGAAACCTCAAGAACGCATATGACTTTGCAGCACGCTTAAAGTCAGTAACAATTTGCTGACGACGAAATAATGGTTAGCTTTGATGTTAGCGCTTTGTTAACCAACATCGATACAACAAGTGCGTTAGAACTATCTAGACTGGCCTTGGAATCTGATGCCAGTTTGTCAGATCGCACAAACTTGAGCGTCCAGCAAATTATCAACGGCGTATCGATCTGCCTAAACATGAACCACTTCATATTTAATGAGCAATTATATAGACCAAAAAAAGGGTTGGCGATGGGTTCACCGATATCTCCAGTACTTGCGAACATATATGTGGAGCATTTCGCGAACAAAGCCCTTAACAATGAAGGACTTAACTTAATCCCTCGAGTTCCTGGAGGAAAATAGGGCCTCGGCAACTTGTCTCCACTTTGGTCTGTCCATAGCAGCCAGTTTGATCTCGTTCCAGTTAGGTCCACACTTGCGGATCTCCTCTTCACACGAGCGCTTCCAAGATAGCCTTGGGCGTCCCACCCGTCTCTCCCCGATTGGGTTCCATACCAGAGCATGACGCGTGATGTCATCATTAGGTTTCCGCAAAGTATGCCCAACCCATCTCCACTTTCTTCTACTGATCTGCTGGGCGATCGGGTCCTCAGCAGCAATCTGCCACAGGTCTTGATTCCTTATCTTTTCTGGCCATTTTACCCCAATAATTCGACGGAGGCAATTATTGTGGAATGATTGCAAGCGGCCAGAGACTTTGCTGTCACTCGCCAGGTTTCCGATCCATAGAGTAGCACGGATTTGACGTTGCTTCTGAATATACGGAGTTTCGTGCGTTTTGATAGAACCTTCGACTCCCAAATGGGTTTCAAAGCTATGAACGCGTATCTTGCTTTGCCGATTCTGGCGACTATGTCTTCGTCCGTGCCACCACTTATTGAAACAATGCTGCCGAGGTAGACGAATTGCGTGACGTCTTTGACTGCTTTACCATTGATGGTGATTGATGGGTGCTCATCAGTTAGCACACGGAGGACTTCTGTTTTTTCGGTATTCACGCGTAGTCCTGCATATGAAGCAAAGTGTGTTAGTCTATCGGTCTTTCTCTGAAGACGTTGGGGGTCACGTGATATCAAGCAGACATCATCAGCGTATTCCAGATCCTCCAAATGCTCGGATTCCTTCCAATCCATACCATTCCTCTTACCTTTTACTGTCTGTTTCATTATCCAGTCTATTACCAACAGAAAAATCATTGGGGACAACAGGCATCCCTGGCGGACGCCAGTCTCAACTGCAAATGGATCGGTCAGTCTTCCGTTGTGAATTACCTGACAGGAGGCACCTTCATACAGCTGCTTTATGAGGTCCATGTACAGCGGTGGGACCCCATAGTGTGGCAAAAGCTTCCATATGAATTCGCGGTCCACACTGTCGAAGGCTTTCTCAAAATCTATGAAGTTGAGGCAAAGAGGCGATTGCCATTCAATGCTTTGTTCAATTATTATGCGGAGGGTCGCAATTTGGTCGATGCCAGACTTTTGTTTTCTGAAGCCTGATTGCTCTGGCCGTAACACTTGGTCGATAGCGTCGCGCAAACGCATAAGGATGATGCGTGTAAGTACTTTACTAGGGACTGAGAGCAGCATGATACCTCGCCAGTTTTTGCATAGCCTCAGATCCCCTTTCTTAGGAAGTTTGACCAAATGACCTCTCTTCCAATCATTTGGGACCCGTCTTTCTGACCAGATTTTCTGCAGCAGAGGAAGTAACATATCAGCCGAGGTGTCCAAATCAGCCTTCAGAGCTTCTGGTGGAATCCCATCTGGGCCTGGTGCTTTGCCATTCTTTAGTGATTTTAAGGCAGAAAGGATTTCATTTCGACCGGGGGGGTCGGTGTTTACGTCTAGCAAATTTGTTGCAGGTGGGATGTCAGTGACTGAAGTAGGTGCTGGTCGATTTAGGAGTTCCTTGAAGTGCTCCATCCATCGCTTTCTTTGCACCGATTCCTGACTGATAAGGTTACCTTCACCGTCCTTTATTATTTTGCCGTAAGGTATTTTCCTTCCTGATAAGGTTCTGGTAATGTTGTAGACGGTGTTCAGGTCTCTCTTTTCTGCTGCATTTTCCGCCTCCGTTGCCAGCATTTCATAGAACCGCCTCTTGTCACTTCTGGCACTTCGTTTCACGTCTTTATTTAGGGAACCGTATTGTTTGATCAGTTGGTTTTTCTGCTTGGTGTCCTTACACCGGAGGATCTGTTGTTTCAGCTGCCTTCTCGAGTTGATCAGTGTCCAAGTCTCACTCGAGATCCACTCTTTGTCTTTCTTTACCCGTCTGCCAATTACGTGCTTACAAGTGTCTTGCCAACAGTCTTTCAGAGCGGTCCAGTGTTCATTTATTTGGAGCTCAGGGGTTAAGTTGTTGAGCGATTCGAATCTGTTTTTCAGTGAGATTGAGAAAATCTCTCTTGTACGCTCTTCCCTTAGTTTCTGCGTGTGGTACTTTACACTAGGCCGACTGCCGGTTTCGCAGAAAGCTCTCAACTTGATTTTAATTTTGGCCATTAGAAGGTAGTGGTCTGAAGCAACATCCGCACCTCGCATTACGCGTGTATCGAGGAGACTATGTCTCCATTTTCGTGAAATCGATAGGTGATCGATTTGATTGACAGTAACACCATCAGGTGATGTCCAGGTGGCCTTGTGGATGTTTCGGTGTTGAAAGATGCTGCCTCCGATGACCAGATCGTTGAGCGCGCAAAAATCTGCGAAAAGTTCACCGTTTTCATTCATTTCACCTAGGGCATGCGTACCCATAACAGATTCTCTCCCTGTGTTGTATGGACCCAATTTCGCGTTCATGTCACCCATCAAAATCTTGATGTCTCGCTTGGGTGTCTTGTCTAGGACAGACTGCAGACGCACGTAAAATTCTTCTTTCGACTCAAGGCTAGCATTGTTTGTGGGTGCATAACATTGAATTACCGTCACATTTCTCCCTTTGGAGTTGAATCTGGCTGTGATTATCCGTGAGTCAACGGGTTCCCATCCAATGAGAGCGCCTGCAGCTATTGGGGATAACATAATGGCGACGCCTTCCGAATGACTATGGTTCTCATCTTCATGACCTGAGTAAATAATCCGTTCCACGGATGTCAAAATCAGCATGCCAGATCCATTCCATCTGCTTTCACATATTCCCAGCAGTTGTATACCATACTTTCTTTCTTTCGCGACCTGTGCAGCCTTTCCGGTCTCATACATCGTACGGACGTTTCATGTGGCAATCTTAGTTGTTGCTTTCATCGACAGAAGATTCATCCGCTGACTGGCTTCCGGTGGGCTTTCACCAGTCTGCTTCATTTTTACCTCAGATGAGGTTTCTTCTCGATTCAAGCATGGAGATCTTCCTTTGGTATGACATGTTGCTTTGGTTTCAGTAGCGGTTTGAGGTTTTTACAGAGTGGGGTTGCTGACCCCGCGTCTAACCCTCCTCCTTTTGCAGACGGGCTTGGGACCGTCCTCGGCGGAGTATTGTGATTGTGTAATCCGCAGGAAGCGGAGGTTTGGAGTCAGGGTTTTCATCCCCTAGATGGACTGCCCTCCCAGGCTGACGAGCTCCATCTACCCGAAGCGAACTGGTTTTGAGGCGCCAGTCACCCGCCTTCGCCCCTTCTCCTGTCAGTAGAAGCAGTTCCGCCACGAGCAGGCCAGGAGTTGGGCTTCGGTTGTCAGAGGCTATTTGAGACGCACGCCGTATGGGAGCATTTTGTAGGTATCGGGAGCTTATCCCCACCACCACCCCCGGCTGTGACAACCTTGGGAACAATGAAGGGCTTAAGCCAAAATTATGGTGGCGCTATGTTGATGACACATTTGTTATCATCAAGCGAGATCACTTAGAGGCATTCTTCAACTATTTAAATGAAATAGACCCACGTATTACGGTCACAAAGGAAGTATAGTCTTGCTGAGGCAATCTCCCATTTTTGGACTGTTTAGCACAAAACGTAGACGGGAAAATTAAAACTTCTGTCTACCGGAAACCTATCGATACAGATGCTGTACTACGATACTCTTCCGCTCATCCAAGACAAGTCCTTAGCTCCATATCATGTTCCATTTTCAATAAGATAGAACACCTGTTCAGCGACGAAAGAGACCGTAAACAGGCGCACCGTGAAGCGAGCCAAATGCTCATTGACCACGGTTATCTAAAAAGTTTTGTAAAACGCCAATTGATGAAGATAAAATGCCCGTCAGAAAAATCGGAGAAAAATTGGCGAGATACAGTTTGTATACCTTACGTAAAATGCACATCTGAAGCGATACGTAGAATCTTGAACCAGGCGGCCATACGCGTGACTTATAATAAAGGGAAAACTATCCGTTTGGTTCTGATGCACCTCAAGGATAAGACACCTTTATCCAGCGTCACGAACAGTATCTACAGAATCAACTGCAAGGACTGTTCGGGTGTTTACATAGGCCAGACTTCCCGGTAAATTCATACTAGAATCGAATAACACCGAGAAGGTGTACGGAGACAGCCCCGGGATGCGAGGGAATATCAATCCTTTATTCGTGATTCCGCCTTGGCGGAGCACGTTTTAGATACGGGCCACAGCATAGATCTAGACAATGTGGAAATATTAAGACGCGGCATTAAACCGTATAGCGAACGCCTACATGCGGAGGTGGTCGAAATTGCGAAGGCAGGTCCACTGGCAGTCAATAAGGTGGATGGGGTAGAAATCTCCACAATCTGACACTCGGCACTACTGCGACGGTAAATAGTTATTATTCACCTTATACTTACTAGTTAATTAGATTATTGTTTTTCTTCAAAAATAGGTTAACCTCAACCCCGTTAGTTATGCACTTTTACGTATGTGGGCAGCTGTGTCAACTGACATTGATCGTGTTCACTTGTATTGGATTGATTTGGATACACACTGTGAGGAAAATGGACCACTGATCCTGGTCATTCCCACAAGACATGACACACGGTAAGAGTACAATAGGCTGTTTAGCGGTAAGGTCAAACAAGTGGTGGTGGGTTGACCGATACTTAATCATGTTCCCTGTCCTGACTATCACCCTTGGTCTGACGAAGCTCGTGTGTCAGAAGTGAAACGTTACCCAAAAACTACTCTAACCGATTCCACTCAATTTTTTGCACGCTGGTATTCCTGTTTTTAAGTCAAAAACAGCCGTACGGTTGCAGCATGCGGGTTCACAGGAGTAATTTTTTGCCATTTTGAATGAGCGTCAACCACAATGAGAAATGATTCATTATCGATTGGCCCGGCGAAATCTCAGCGAGTAACCGTTTGTGGCCGACGAAAAAATGTCAATTAGCGACTGTAGGTTATCTTGGGAGTGAGTAATAAAGGCTGCAGCATCGACAAACAACATTTCACAAATTAGCACATCCCGTGCAGTGGTTTGTGCTATCAACCGGTTCAGGTTGAAAAGCTTACCATCACTTGCAAAGAAATTTGAGTGGAATCGGTTAGAATAGTTAGAATAGTCTGGCGCTCGGCACTACTGCGACGGTAAATAGTTATTATTCACCTTATACCTACTAGTTAATTAGATTATTGTTTCTTGCTTACCATCACTTTGTGTGCGTATGTAAATGCCCCCATCACAGAACATACTCGCGCGCGGTCGTAATTTTGTTGCTCTGACACTTTTGCCCGTTTCTTCGCCAAATCAACTCGGATTTTTACCGTTCAAAAACTTTTTGCTATTCCGAGAGCTATCGGAATTTATACGTTTTGATCTGTTCCATCGATTAACAGCAAAGTTACCGTTTCAACGCAAATATCTCGGTTTGCTCACGCGTGCAAACTTTCTCCCACAGTTAACTATCGTACGGTTTTTGCTTTCATTGCAAAGATCACGTTGAATTACACATTTTGATACGCCATTCTGTGCTCTACTTTGTGTGGTTATCGGGTTATCATGGATTATTCGCAAAATGACCAAATCAAGAATTATAACCCAGCTAAATCGACCAGTCGAACGGACGACCATTCTTCAACCGGCCGTCCCAATTCAGTCTACAATGCGTGGTTGAGTCACGAGATCCAACACCCACGCGAAAAAATCGATCGATCATGGTGTGCATACGACGGTTGTTCCCCCGACAGCGACATCAAACCACCTTGACCTCTGCGCCAAGTGCCTGTACCCGGTAAGCAATGATAGTGCATTGGTTAAATGTATTTTTTGTGATAAACATGTGCACGTGAGTGATAAGCTCCGTCATATGAAGTATGTCAGTACGTAAAGCGTCCAGATTAAAATTGCATTTATTTTTCCAAATCTAAGATGGCTGTAAGCTGCACAGATGATAGTGGGGGCTTGGCTATTTTAAAACAGACAATTGGAAATAAGATTAATTTCTGCATTTCTGCATGTTGCATAATCCCTTAATTGCCTTGGTTGTTCCCAGTTGTGATCAACATCAACTGACCAGTTATCCAGCTTGCGTAATCCGTGCTCACACTAATGTTTACACGCTGCACATTTGGACGCCAGATTGAATAGGTTTCCTACAATTATTATACTTTCAAACGACTCATCTGGAAGTCCTTTCATGTATCGTTTGACCCTTCGCGTTATGCTTCTCGTTATAAAGTTTATTTTTCATTGAAACATTTCCCCGATCAAACACAGACTGTTTCCAACATATTGCTAGTACAGGTTTCTGTGCTGTGTGCATCGGCGAGACAGTCGACGTGAGAACACCTCTTAGCCGCTAACTCTTGTTTGTTCTTCATTGCAGTATACAGTTTTAGCACCCTAAAGAATAAGTTGCACAACTGCACTTCATTTATGTATTTCAATTCTGTAGGATATTACGTTACAAATTACTTTCTGCCAATCCAACCCCATATAATTCGAATTGGTTTCCATCCCAGAGTTTTCCGCTTGACTTGGATTCGACTTGAGTCAAGGGATAGGAAATAAACATTTTTTCAGATTCTCATTGACGTGCGGTATTCGGGCTATTCCCGGCCAACCAGTTTTTAAATTTCCTGCAATTTGCTGATCAACGGATCTCTTATTTTGGCAGTCCGTTGATAGGCTTAACCCATAGGACTCCAGTTGCAATGTTAGAACATCAAATATAATGGTTTTCAGTTGTTACTCTTACCGTTATCGTTATTGCGAACACTTGACCGATGCTCTGTGGCAGATAAGTGGCCATTGAAATTGGGTGATATTCACTTGGCGCTTTTTGATAGTCACACACCCCAGATCTCAACGACGAAGCGATAGTTATAAAACATATACGTCGAATGTTCACAGTTTGCAGTTCGCATTTGTCGTCACTTATTATTTTAGTGCATCTATTTCTTTGTATAGCAGTTTACTTGCGAGTAATACAACTGAAACCAGGTTTAACAGATTCCGAACAAATTTGTGTGTATATTTATATTTATATATATACACAAATACTCGGTGTATGAAAAACAAACTGTTGCTCTTGCAAACCGTAATCGCTTTTGTTGATCACAAACGCAAAATTGAAAAAAAACGATTCCTTACCCGCTTACAGAAGTTTTCCAGCAAACAATATTGTATATTTCGAAACCTAAATTACTGAAACATCTCGTCAAGATAAATCTCGGAATTCGTAGGTGTTCATAATCATCATTTATCCAAGTCAAGTTCTGCAGTTAGAATAGTGAACTTCTTTCGTAATCACGCAGAAAACAGTTCTTCATAAGCGACTGTTGTTTTATAATCCATTCAAAATTGTCCAATTTACTCCAAGTGCTGTGTTACTCCGGAATTGGGGTGCAGACTTTACAAATGTTTAAGATGGACCAGACTCCCGATGGCGCATTCAACTGGCATGTTCTGACTTTTAGATTACAACTAGGTTGTTGCAGTCTTATGGTAGATAACAAACTAAATAGAGTAATTTTAATTCCGTCAGACATCTGGAAACGAACCAACTTATGGAAGTTGCCCAACGTTTCGCAGAAACCGCTCTTGTCTAACAAATTTGCTGACAAGCTTAGAGGATTGGACGAGGATTGTAGATGCGGGTGGCTATATTCATGCGTGCTACCTGGACATTTCTGAGGCGTTTGAGAGAGTTGATCATAATTTACTCTTGAACAAGCTAAAGAAACACGGTAGTGTTAAAAGGCTATACGAATTGATAAGAGATTACCTCAGCAACAGACGTATCCGAGTTTGTGTAGACGGCCTACTTTCGAAGAACATCGATGTCACTGCGCAGATGGACATCCTCCCTGAGCCCTACATTTAATATACTCTACTCGTCACATTTTCATTCACACCGTAATCATGCGCTTTTGTAAAAGTATTAACATGTTAACCATAAATCATTGAATCAAGTTATCTCAGTTAAAAGTTTATAGTCATTGAAAACATCATACAAACATTATCTTGTTGATAAACCAGATTTACGCCAATGTTGGATAATGTTTGTGCGAACAACCTGTTCACTCACATGTGCCCGAACACATGAAGATGGAGTTAAACACAAGGTATTCAACAAATATCCTCATTTGCATGCATTTCCATCACACACACACAAATCAGGATCATTTAGGTACAGTACAACCAGGATCCATAAGCCAAAAACAGTGGAAAAATCAAAACCAAGATTTGTGTGTGTATTCTACTGATGTGTGCAAACAGCACAAGGAGGGATTCAAATGCATCATAATGAGGAATATTATATCACTGAGAATTGAAAGTAGACAAACCAATTAAAAATTCACTCAGTTGAGAGAATCGTCACAGTAACTTCCCTCCCTAGAGAAACGACGTTTCTCGTTTGCATATATAATTAATATCGACAGGCACGAAAAATAATTCACGCCAAAATAATTGTATTAAAAATTAGTTAAACCATTTATTGAATATGCTGATTTCCTTCCTTCGCCATTAAGCGGATATGTATTTAATATATGATGCACGATTTAGCACAATTAGCTTTCAATGTTTTGATCGTGTGTTGTTAATTTTAGCGCTAAATCAATTTCTGAGCGCACCGGTCAACTAGATCACGATGAATAGATTATGAGCAACTTTTGTTCAGTACACCGGTAGTTATGGTCACCATGTTTTGATCACCGTAAAGATTGACCTCGTGAAACTACCGTGTTTTTATTCAAAGTTTCGATGAATCTGTGTTTTTATCTCAAGAAGAGTGTGTGATTTCTTTTTTAAATTTAAACCTGTTTTAAACAGTGACTTGACTTACTTGACTTATTCCTGTGAACTCCTGTTGGAGCATAGGGCTGCAACAACGCCACGCCAGCGAAATCTGTCCTGGGCTGCTATCCTCAGCTGAGTCCATGTCATTCCGGCATCCTTCGCTTCACTCAAGACTGATCTTCTCCACGATTGCTTGGGTCGTCACACTTTCCTTTTACCTTGTGGATTCCAGTCTAGTGCTTGCCTGGTGACCTTATCAGCTGGTTTGCGGAGTGTGTGACCTATCCACCCCCATTTTCTTTTCTTGATGTCCTGATCAACGGGGTTCTGGTTGGTTCTACGCCATAGGTCTGTGTTTGAAATCTTCTCAGGCCACCTGATGTTAAGAATGTGGCGCAAGCACTTGTTGACAAATGTTTGTATCTTGTTGGTGATGTTGTGGGTAACCCGCCATGTTTCGGACCCCTAGAGGAGGACTGCTTTTACGTTGGTGTTAAAGATGCGGACTTTGCTGCGCTGGGACAAGGCCTTAGATTTCCAGATGGGGCGCAGGGTGTTGAACGCTACCCTTGCTTTGCTGATTCGGCTCTTGACGACGTCTTCTGTGCCACCATCAATGTTGACCACGCTTCCAAGGTAAACAAAGTGGTCAGTCTCCACCACGTCTTTCCCCTGTAGATGCACTGGCTGTTGTAGTTGGTTGTTCAATCGCATCACCTCGGTTTTCTTTATGTTGATTTTTCAGGCCCGTCTTCTCTGCCTCTTCTGCTAGGCGCGTTAGCTTAGACTGTGCATGCTGTTGCTTGTGAGACAGGAGGCCGATGTCATCCGCAAAGTCAAGGTCTTCGAGATGTTCGGTGGGGGTCCACTGGATGCCGGTGTTGCTGCCCTCTGTGGTTCTTCTCATAATCCAGTCTATGACGATCAAGAAAATTATCGGCGAGAGCATGCAACCTTGCCTCACTCCAGTCTTCACTGGGAAGGGGTCTGTCAGCTTTCCGTTGTGGATGATCTGGCATGATGAGTCCTCGTAGAGCTGTTGGATGATGTTTATCAGCTTTTGCGGGATTCCGTAGTGTTGCATTAGCTTCCATGTTGTCTCCCTGTCGACGCTGTCAAACGCTTTTTCGAAGTCGACGAAGATCGCGTACAAAGGAGACTGCCATTCGATGGATTGCTCGATGATAATACGCAGAGTGGCGATATGATCTATGCATGTCCTATCTTGCCTAAACTCCGCCTGTTCTGTTCTAAGTTTCTTGTCTAACGCCTCATTCAATCTCTCCAAGATGATTCTGGTCAGTACTTTGCTGGGGATGGACAGCAACATGATTCCTCGCCAGTTGCCGCATTGGGAAAGGTCGCCTTTCTTGGGGAGCTTTACCAAATGCCAGAGCTTTCAGTCAGCCGGAACTCTCTCCTGTTCCCATAACTTCACCAGAAAGGGGTGTAACATCTCCGCTGCCGCTGTCGCGTCTGCCTTTAGAGCTTCTGAGGGGATGCCGTCAGGGCCTGGTGCCTTACCATTCTTCAAGGACTTGATGGCATTGATGATTTCTGCAATTGTTGGGGGGTTGATGTTAATGCATAGGGATTCTTTTGCTGGTGATATATCAGGAGATGTTTGCGGAGGTGGTCTGTTTAGAATTTCTTCAAAATGTTCCACCCATCTTTTTCTTTGCCCCTCCTCGCTTGTCATGGTTCTTCCATTTTTGTCCTTGACTGGTTTGCTCGGTTTGGAACTCTTCCCTGACAAGGCTCGGGTGATTTCATATACCCTCTTCATGTTATTCTGCTTTGCCGCTAGCTCTGCCTCCTCTGTTATGTTGTGTATGAATTTCCTTTTGTACTGTCTAGCACCCTTCTTCACTTCCCGGTTTGTCTCCAAATATTGTGCTTTAAGGTCTGCCTTCTGTTGCAGGTCACCGCATCTGCTAATTTCCATCTTCAGATCCCTCCTCTTCTTAATCTTCTCCCAGGTACACTTCGTCAGCCATTCCTTCTGTTCCCTCTCCTTCTTCCCCAGAACTTCAGTGCACGCATCCTGCCAGGTCTTTCGTATTCCTGCCCAGTGATTTTCTATTGTTTCGTCGGCCACCTCCGACAGCGCCTCGAACCTATTCCTGACTTCACAGCTGAACTCTTCTGATTTCTTTTCGTCCATCAAGTACTGTGTGTTGAACTTGTGGTACGCTCTTTCTGACGGATCGTTGAAGGACTTCAGTTTGGTCCGCATTGTTGCAACCAGCAGGTGATGTTCGGAGGCTGCATCGGCGCCGCGCCTCACTCTGACGTCCAGCACACTACGCCTCCACTTTCTGTCTATGGTGAAGTGATCTATCTGATTTTCCGTCTTCCCATCGGGTGAAGTCCAAGTAGTCTTGTGGATCCTTTTGTGAGGGTAAATGGTGCCACCTATTACTAAGTCATTGAACGAACAAAAGTCTGTGAACAGCTCTCCGTTCTCGTTGCAGGTACAAACGCCGTGTCTGCCCATGATGAGTTCCCTGCCTGTGTTGTCATCACCGACCTTAGCGTTCAAGTCGCCCATGAGGATCTTCATGTCTCTGCGCGGAGTCCGGTCTAAAAGGGCCTGTAAAGAGTTGTAGAAATCTTCCTTCTCCTCTTCTTGGGCTGTGTTCGTTGGCGCATAACACTGGATGATGGTGATCGTCCTTCCCTTGGAGTTGAACCTGGCTGCCATAAGTCTGGGTGAGACAGGTTCCCATGCCATTAGCGCTCTTGTAGCCTCTGGCGCTAACATTATTATTACAAAATGTGGCTTTTTACGTACAGACTGGCACAATAATACACTACTAGTGATTTACAGTACACTGGCAATGCTTTGCTTCAATTTGCGATTTTTTTACGTTTCATATGCTCATAACGCATTCTTCCTATTACCCAACAAATTAACACGCGCCAACCGACCAACACAGTGGGTCAAAGTCGAGTGTTCAAATCAACAGTAATGACCTGCTTATGTGCGAAGGATGTCAATGCTCGAATTATATATCAAATTAATTAGCTCACGTACAAGAAATACACTAGTATAATGAGTCACCGAACCCAACATCTCCCGGCTCAAGACACTTGTATGTCGTCCTCCTACCTGTAACCCGGGTGGTGTTTTGCGAATTCTCTCGCCTCTCCATAGGTTAACGGGATGTTATGTTTCGATGGTTTCTGTGGTTTGAACGGGGAATCCAAATGATTCCGTCCGTAAAATAAATGATTCCTGTTCAAGCAATGATCACGAACCCAAACATAGGTCCCATTACTTAGTGTATAACTGTTTTTCACAGAACGTTATTCTTGGTATCGGGTTTGAGTTGGTAACATACTAGTTAGAATTATACGCAGTATACGCCCTATGAGAAATTTTACTGGCGACTGCTTTTTAGGCAACCTAGATGCGGTGCATAAATCGTTGAAGCACTTTCATTGTGGTCCCCACCCTACTCGCCTTTGAAAGTGCACGTTTGAATGTGTCAACCATGCGTTCTGCTTGACTGTTGTATTGGGGGTGGCAGGGAAGAGACAGGAGGTGATTAATATTATGCGCTCTACAGAACTGTTCAAAAGGGGTTAAGAAGAATTGCGAACAGTTGTCGCAAACTATAGTGTTTGGTAAGCCATGTTAACTGAAGTTTTTCTGCAGTTCATTGATCCAACGGTTGGAATTTGCAGGTTAACAAGAGTAATTTGTGGCCATTTTGAATGGGCGTCAACCACAATGAGACTGGGTTCATTATCGATTAGCACGGGAAAATCACAGTGCACTCAATCTCAGGGTTTGATTGTGGGCGGCCATGGAATTAGTTGTTTACGAGAGGGAAGATTTCGCAGTTTGTTGGCACCCAGAGCATGAATGAACCACATGTTCGAAATCTTTGTCGATGCTCAGTTACACCACAAGTGAGATCTTGATAATGCTTTCATTAGACCTTTTCCGGGGTGCCTCAGATGGAATTGTTTTTGCTCAGCTGTGTTAGTAATTACAAATTCTTATTCCGGAATATTGGTGTTTGAAATAAGACGGTAATTGGAATCTGCTTGGCTGAGATGTTCTTTTCCTCGATATTGTATATCGAATTCAGACCTGAGATGTGTGATTGCCCATCTTTGCAGTCGACTTGCCGAATATGCAGGTATTCCTGTTTTTAAACGAAAAACAGCGAGTAATCGTTTGTGGCCATGTAAGAGGGTGAATAGCCGGCCGTGAACGAATTAATTTTTTATAATGGATTTATCGTCGATATTGCATAAGAGACTGTCGTTGCATTCTATCAACCCATTGTAACGGATTCCCACCCTTTTTATACAATCAAACGACTCATCTGGAAAACCTTTCATGTATGGTTTGACCAATTGCCCTATGCTTTTCGTTATAAAGTTTATTTATCATGGATACATTTCCGCGTTCGGACACAGAACCTTTCCAACACATTGCAAGTTCATGTTTCTGTGATGAGTGCATTGGAACGACACAGTCGACATCAGATCACCACAGTTTTTGCCGCCAACTGACGTTTGTTCTGCATTGCAGTGCATAGGTTTAGCATCCGGGATAAAAAGGTTTACAATTGCACTTTAATTATGCATATGACTGCCAGAAGTTGTTGGGTATCACGGTAGAAATTACTTTTTGATAATCCAACCTCATAGAATTCGAATAATTGTTAATAACACAATCTTCCGCTTGACTTTGGTTCGACTTGAGTCAAAGGATAGGAAGTTCGAACTAATCATTTTATCAATCGTGCTACTAGAACTCAGGGTGCTTTACTCTGTTGCCTTGTACTAGACGTGTGGTCTTCGTGTTATTCCCGACCAATCAGTTTTTATTTTTCTCAAATGTGCCGATCAAAGGATCTCCTAGTTTGGTGGTCCGTTGGTTTGCTTTAGGTTCAACCGCTTGGTCTCCAGTTGTATTGTTGAAACATCAAATATAATGGTTTTCAGTTGATACTCTAACCGCTATCTTCATTACAATCATTTGACGGATGATCTGTGGCAGATAAGTCGCCATTGAAATTGTGTGATAATCACTTGGCGATTTTTGTTAGTCACGGTACACAGCTCTCAATGGCGATGCGATAGTTATAGAACATTTACCTTGAATGTTCACAGTTTGCAGTTCACAGTTGTCGTCACTTATTGTTTGACTGCATCGATTTGTTTGTATAGCAGTTACCTCCGAGTAATACAAGTGACTCCAGGTTTAATATATTACGAACAAATTTGTGTTTATATAATTAAACGAAGACGAAAAGACATACTGTTGGCCTTGCAGAACGTAATCGCTTTCACTTATCACAAGTGCAAAATGAAAAACGCATCTATACACGCTAACACAAGATTTTAAGCAAACAAAATTGCAAATGTTGAAGCCTAGATGAGTCAAGCATCTCGTCCTGATAAATCTCGAAATTATTAGGCGTTCATAATCACGATTTATCAAAGTGGAATAGCAATTAGAATGGTGAACGTCTTCCGTATTCATGCAGACAACAGTTCTTCATATTCGAATGTTGTTTTATAATCCATTCAAAATTGTCAAATTTACTCCAAGTGCTGTGTTACTCCGGAATGGGGATGCAGAATTTACACAAGTTTAAGATTGTCTAACGTTTATAATCATTGAACAATGCATAAAAATTATCTTGTATGCAACTGTTGGATAGGGTTGGTGCGAACATCAGGTCGATCACATGAGCGAAAACGCAGGTAGATGGAGTTCAAATCATTATATTGAACAAAAATACTCATTTGCATGCATTTACATCACACACCCAGACAAGGCACGATCATGTAGGTACAGTATAATCAACATCCACATGTCTAAACAGTGGACTAATTGTAATTAAGATTTGTGCGTGTATCCCA
This sequence comes from Atriophallophorus winterbourni, assembly GCA_013407085.1. NCBI lineage: Eukaryota > Metazoa > Platyhelminthes > Trematoda > Plagiorchiida > Microphallidae > Atriophallophorus > Atriophallophorus winterbourni. The sequence continues at coordinate 40,995 of JACCGJ010015609.1, forward strand.
CTGACGTGTGCAAACATCCAGTTTCGGTTGTGGGATTTGTGGGATTCAAATGCATACTAATGAGGAACATTATATCACTAACAATTAAAATTTGACAAACAAAAACCAATTGAAAATTCACTCAGTTGAGAGTATCATCACAGTATCCTCTACCCATCGAGAAACGACGTTTCTCGTTCGCCACATATAAATAATATCGACGTACAACTGACAGAAAAAAACAGTTTACCCAAAAAATAAATTTTAACAAATATTAGTTAAATCTTTCAATGCATATGCTGATATCCTTCGTTCACGTTTAAGCGGATTCGTGTTGAATTTATGATGCACGATTTAGCACAATCATCATTCAATGTGATGATCGTGTGTTGTTCATTTTAGCGGTAAATCGATTCAAGCGAGCACCGGTCACCTAGATCACGATGAAGTGAATATTAGCAACTTTAGTTCAGTGCACCGGTTGTTATTGTCACCATGTATTAATCACCGTGAAGATTGACCTCGGAACACGTTTTCATTCAAAGTATCGCTGAAACTTTGTTTTTATCTCTAGAAGAGTGTGTGATTTCTTTTTTAAACTTAAACCTGTTTTAAACAGTGAGTGCATGATTTTTCCGACCGTCATTGATTATGCAAAAACAGAATACAAAATGTGGCTTCTTACGTAAAAACTGGCACAATGATACACTACGAGTGGTTTACGGTACACTGAGAGTGTTTTGCTTCTATTTGCGATTATGTACGTTTCTTATGCGCATAAGGACGTTTTTCTATTACTTGACAAATTCATACTCAACACTGCTAAATGTGGGTTGACCAACAAGCACAGTGGTGTCGAAATAGAATGTTCCAATCAACAGTAATGACGTGTTTGAAGTGCGAAGGATGACAATGCTCGAATAATTAGTCAATTCAACAAGCTTACGTGCAAGAAATGCACTAGTATAACGATGGGTTTCCTGTCACTACTTGAACTACTAGCGTTTACCATCCCATTTTAAACGGTTGATACTAATTCGCTGATTTCATGGTTGTTCATAGAAAGAGTTGTTTTGCGAATATGCTCTCATTACCGTAAATTCTCTAACGACGCGCTACTCATATGGCCTCTGTCAACCAAGTCCAGCTCCTGTTCTACAAGCGTTGTCCTGTGTGGCTCGGCGTAACTTCTCCTAATAATCTGTGATAGGAGTGAATTCGAGTGACTGGATCCTCAAATCCAGTTTGCTTCGGGTGTATGGTGCAAAAAGTCCATGAAGGCGATTCATCAAATTGAAGGTAAACCTTCTTTCTGACAACTGCAACGGCATCGTTGTCTACATTTATTGCACGAGCTGTTCCTTTAGTTTGAACGGCACCTGTTACATAGGAAACTGTATTGAAAAGCCCCGGATTTCATCGACTACTGTAAACAAATTAATGCGATTGTCAATGAGCGTTTACTTGATAATATGATTATTTCTGATCGACGTTACCGTCTAGAAATGAATGTACTCATCAATCTATGTTTTCAAATATAGTTTTACTGGCAGACTTCGAATTAATCTCACCATAATTTCAACCTAGATTTTCATTGCACTTGAGTATTGACCCGATACAGTGCGCTAACCCTTCGAGAGAAAACAAGAGATAACTGCACAAATACTATCGATTTTAGCTAACCCATCATTCGTTTGTGGATCGCGCAACGATCATACTCTGGGTGTTTCTTTTAAGAGGGCTACGTATGCTTAGCGGATTCGATGTCGCTATGAGTATGGACTTCTATTTACGACAACGCAGAAGGGATACTGTTTCAACTTCGAATGACTGTTGGTTACGCAACCAAAGTGTTTGCGTCAGATATTTCATCCTGAGTTCAATTAATGCGTAAATATTGGTACGCATCGCTCATCGCGTGCGATACGTTCCGAAAACTCCGGAATAATGAGAACAGCGCGAAATTACAGAAATTACCTTAGGACATTAGGGACATTGCCCCTCAATGTTAACTGACTTATACAAGATAAAGTTTGTAATGAATTTTGAGCGTAGTTTATGTGTAACACACGAATTAGCGAAGCCTCTCGCTCATTTGTTGAAACCCTTAGTCGGGAACAGGGATTCTTTCATTAAGAACTCTTTTGATTTCGTTCGTCGTTTGAGTACAATAACGCTCGACGAGGATGAAATGATGGTTAGCTTCGATGTAGGCGCCCTGTTCACGAACGTGGACACCACTAGCGCCCTAGAATTAACAAAAAATGCACTTAATTCAAACGCGACATTGGCAGATCGTACAAACTTGAGTGTACAGCAAATCGTTAACGGTATAGCGATTTGTCTGAATATGAACCACTTCTTGTTTAATTGACAGTTATATAAGCAAAAGGAAGGTTTAGCGATGGATTCACCTATTTCCCCAGTGCTAGCGGATATGTACATGTAGCATTTTGAAACGTTGGCTCTAAAAAATGTAGCTCTTCGACCAAAGATATGGTGGCGTTATGTCGATGATACATTCGTCATCATGAAACGTGACAGGTTGGAAGCATTCCATAGTTACCTTAACAACCCGGATCCCAAAATCCAAGTTACAAAGGAGATTGAATCGACAGAAGGGACACTTCCATTCTTGGACTGTCTCGCGCGAAAGCGGAATGGTAAAATGAGCACTACGATCTATCGTAAGCCAATCGACACAGATGCGGTCTTGAAGTACTCATCAGCGCACCCCCAACAAGTATTTAATTCAGTTGCAAAATCGCTGCTCTACAAAGTTGAACGCTTGTGCAGCGATGCCACCGATAAAGAGCGAGCCCATCAAAAAGTTAGTCGTCGACTTGCTGATCATGGTTAACTTAAGAGCCTAATTAAATGCCAAGTGAAACGGGTTAAATACCCAGCACCCAAAACGGAAAAAGTTTGGCGTGCAACAGTTTCTATAGCTTACGTTAAGGAAGCGTCAAAAGGGATAAGTCGAATCTTGAATAACGCAGGTATACGAGTAACGTATAAAAGGGGTAGAACGCTCCGTTCCTTATTAACGCATCTCAAGGATAAAACACTTTCAGGCTGCGCGACGAATTGCGTATATAAAATCAACTGTAAGGGTTGCTCGGGAGTATATATCGGACAAACATCCCGAGAACTCAGTACTAGAGTAAGTGAACACAAAAATCGAATCGGAAAGCAGCCACGCAATTCCAGTGAATATCAAACACTGATAAGAGATTCAGCACTAGCTGAACATGTGCTGGACACCGGTCACAGCGTAGATCTTGATAACGTAGAAGTGATAAGGCGGGGAATAAAACCATACATGGAACGACTTCACGCTGAGGCGGTTGAGATAACAAAGGCTGGTAAGAATGCTGTCAATAAGGTGGAGGGGGCTGATATTTCCACAATCTGGCGTCCGGTCCTGCAGCGGATAAACATTAACGTGCGTAACCCCTAGTGTGCGCACCGATTACGCAATCGCGCTAATCTGTCAGCAGATGTCATTCACACCTGCCAAGACTGGAACAATTAAGGGATTATACGGCACGTAGGGGTGGTGGTGCGTCAGTGAATATTGAACGCGCCTGTCCTTCTTAACGAGCGCAGAACCCACAACGGACTGTGCAGTTCTTAACAAGCGTATGATTGTTCAGGTGAATGCAATTTAAGCTTGATCCCTGTTTGTACTGACATCTTTGGTCTGCAGAAGCTTCTGTGTCAGAAGCGAAACGTTACCCATAAACTACTCTCACAGATTCATTACAAACTTTATTTTGTCATGATTATGATTCCCCGATCTGTCACAAACATTTTCCATTACATTGCTGACTCTTACGAACCACGAGTTCGCAAATTGGCCAGTGAGTTGGTACGAACAGCTCACGTAGAAGCCAGATGGACGAATCATCGCGTCTTCAACCTGAGATGTCAACAGGACAAAGTCATACCAAGGGATCTGGTGGTCACATCCCCAGATAATTCACGCAATTCAAGGAAGGCTGCCGAAACCGCATCCAAAGTTTTTCCAAAACAAAGGATTCACAGGGCCAACGAAAACCTGACACACGCGCGTTCGAAAGCTTCCAGGTTGAAGTCCGAATTGCGAGCGGAGTTATCTGATGTGGATTTCTGCAAAATCTGTGGAAAACACGCCGAGGTCTTGGCCACACAGACGGAGCAAATTAGAGAGAAACAGAAACGTAAGTTCGCCACTCTTTTAACATCTAAGGATAAATGTAATTCTACTAGTTCTTTTGATGACAGTGCTAAACAATATTCTAAAGTAATTAACTTATCAGATCGGCCGCTCTCGCAGACCAAACAAAGATTGTTGGAAAAAAGTTTAAAATTCTCACTAAGTACAAAAGTTTTAAAACCTGAAGATATCATTCCATGTGTAGAATCTACCTTAACTCAGCTACCGGAAACACAGGCAGACGCATTACGCAACTGTATAGCCAGTATTATTAAGAAACAACAGCCAGAAAGGTGTAACCTTACGCAAGATGAACAGCGAGCACTTCTTAATCTGCGGAAAGAAGAAGGAATAGTGATCACTAGAGCCGACAAAGGCAAGGCCACGGTGATACTCTCAAAAAGTGATTATAGAAATAAGGTTGAATCACACCTTGCGGAAGGTCCTTATGAAGTTATTGACAGCAGGAGAACCACGTCTATTATGAATAACCGTAAGCGGGTGATTTCGAGATACTTGCGTGGAATCAAGGAGGAACTAGGTAAAGGATTATGGTTCAGGCTATACCCGAAATCTGCTCAGACCCCTAGGTTCTACGGGCTCCCGAAAATACATAAGGTGGGCGTCCCTCTGCGACCTATCGTGGATGGCATGGGATCCCCAACACACGAATTAGCGAAGCATCTCGCTCATTTGTTGAAACCGCTAGTCGGGAACAGGGATTCTTTCATTAAGAACTCTTTTGATTTCGTTCGTCGTTTGAGTACAATAACGCTCGACGAGGATGAAATGATGGTTAGCTTCGATGTGAGCGCCTTGTTCACGAACGTGGACACCACTAGCGCTCTAGAATTAGCAAAAAATGCACTTAATTCAGACGCGACATTGGCAGATCGTACAAACTTGAATGTACAGCAAATCGTTAACGGTATAGCGATTTGTCTGAATATGAACCACTTCTTGTTTAATGGACACTTATATAAGCAAAAGGAAGGTTTAGCGATGGGTTCACCTATTTCCCCAGTGTTAGCGGATATGTACATGGAGCATTTTGAAGTGTTAGCTCTAAAAAATGTAGCTCTTCGACCAAAGATATGGTGGCGTTATGTCGATGATACATTTGTCATCATGAAACGTGACAGGTTGGAAGCATTCCATAGTTACCTTAACAACCTGGATCCCAAAATCCAAGTTACAAAGGAGATTGAGTCGACAGAAGGGACACTTCCATTCTTGGACTGTCTCGCGCGAAAGCAGAATGGTAAAATAAGCACTACGGTCTATCGCAAGCCAATCGACACAGATGCGGTCTTGCGGTACTCATCAGCGCACCCCCAAAAAGTATTTAATTCAGTTGCGAAATCGCTGTTCTACAAAGTTGAACCCTTGTGCAGCGATCCCTCCGATAAAAAGCGAGCCCATCAAGAAGTTAGTCGTCGACTTGCTGATCATGGTTACCCTAAGAGTCTAATTAAACGCCAACTGGAACGGGTTAAATACCCAGCACCCAAAACGGAAAAAGTTTGGCATGCAACCGATTCTATACCTTACGTTAAGGAAGCGTCAAAGGGGATAAGTCGAATCTTGAATAACGCAGGTATACGAGTAACGTATAAAAGGGGCAGAACGCTCCGTTCCTTATTAACGCATCTCAAGGATAAAATACCTTCAGACTGCGCGACGAATTGCGTATATAAAATCAACTGTAAGGGTTGCTCGGGAGTATATATCGGACAAACATCCAGAGAACTCAGTACTAGGATAAGTGAACACAAAAATCGAATCTGTAAGCAGCCACGAAAATTCTAGGGAATATCAAACACTGTTAAGAGATTCAGCACTAGATGAACATGTGCTGGAGACCGGTCACAGCGTAGATCTTGATAACGTAGAAGTGATAAGGCGGGAAATAAAACCATACATGGAACGACTTCACGCTGAGGCGGTTGAGATAGCAAAGGCTGGTAAGAATGCTCTCAATAATGTGGGTTGAGCTGATATTTCCACAATCTGCCGTCCGGTCCTACAGCGGATAAACATTAACGTGCGTAACCCCTAGTGTGCGCACCGATTACGCAATCGCGCTAATCTGTCAGCAGATGTCATTCACACCTGCCAAGACTAAAACAATTGAGGGATTATACGGCACGTAGGGGTGGTGGTGCGTCAGTTGATATTGAACGCGCCTGTCCTTCTTAACGAGCGCAGAACCAACAATGGACTGTGCTGTTCTTAACCAGCTTATGATTGGTCAGGTGAATGCAATTTAAGCTTGATCCCTGTTCGTACTGTCACCCTTGGTCTGACGAAGCTTCTGTGTCAGAAGCGAAACGTTACCCAAAAACTACTCTCACAGATTCATTACAAACTTTATTTTTTCATGATTATGATTCCCCGATCTGTCACAAACATTTTCCATTACATTGCCTACATTGTCTACACGATATGCCTGGTCATTGGGTTGGAAATTAAAATTTTTGCTTCCATGATTTGGCAGTCTAGATTCATGATTTGTTGTTTATAAGTCTGGCTATTCATTAGTGGAGAATGAAGCGCCACATAAACATATTATTAATGATAATTTCGTAAACTAATGAGATTGTTGAATCCGAAGCGAAATGTTGAAGGTGAATTATTGTGAGTAATTGCGTCTAAGTCAAAGCCAGTAGAGCTTGATAACTTCAGTTGGTGTACATTTGGTACTGTTTTGAATGTCAAAGTCTGAATGAGCAGGGTCTTCATGGTCTAAGCCTAACAGCACAAAACCGGTCGTAGATTGCGATTGCAGGTATGATAACACCACGATCGATTGGTGCTATATAATTAGTAATATTTAATTCCTTGTTCCATTTTAATGATATATATATGGCACTATTCGTGCAGTCTCAATTAGAATAGTCATCTCAATTTGCAGCTATTTTCCCCGACCACCCCAAGCTGACAATAGTTAAATTGTCTCGCTTGGGTATTTAAAAATACCAAATACCATTATAAAATTAGTTAAAAATTTGATTTATCAATTTATTAAAGGCGATATTTTGAACATTTTCTCTTTATCATTGATCACTTCTCACATTTGTTGCGATTTTGAATCCGTCAGAATTTCTAGATCCATATTCTTATAAACAGCCATTTGATTTTTTAGTCCGGAAACGATGAACATGTCGATGCGTTTTTCTACAGATCGGACGATGCATCACGTCAAATTTCAAGAAATTTCGTGCCATATGCAAATTAGTTATAAAAAATTAGGTAAGTATGCACGCCAAATCTATCGATTGCTGCTAGAAAAATTTCGGTTAAAACAATCGCTAAATCTAAGCGAAGTGCGCAACGAATGATTTTGAATTAGGTTATGCATTTCAAGTTTATTAAAGAAGACTTATACGTACCATGACAGGCTCAAAATATTTTCGTAAAAATGATTTCAAGCTAATGGATTCAAAATTTCTAATTTCTGAACGATTTAGCTGTTAATAACGGGTCATTAATAAAAAGTCTATTGTTTGAGGCGTTTGTATTTTCTGACTTTCCCTAAACAAATAATTTCTCATTGATGATCGCAGTAGAGCATGCGAAAAATAATATAGCTATTAGATAACTTGATCCTCGTAAAGTGGAGGTATCCTTTCTCTATACTGTATAAATTTATAAAAGTCATATTCCGAATAGATTTGCACTCAATCTGACGACGCTGTTATTTTTGGCTGCCATATCTACTCAGGAAATTCGTGATTTAAATATTTCAACTAGCGTACAAGATCATACAGCTTCTGCACTTGGAATCTATCACGATTAAGTGCGCTTATCTTGTGTAACGCTGGATCCTGTATCCAGCACCATTTCACCATCATTAGTTTAGCCGAATATGCCATACTGACAAGCTCTAGTCGCGGACAAACCCGTGTCACAATCTGGATGCATTCATTCACAATGCACATTTTTACAATGTTCGGGTTGCGTCAATCTGATAATGAATGCTCACGCTATCAGTATGTGTGTACCACACTCTTTGAACTTATATAAACATCTTGAGCGCTTGAACAATATACATGATTCGGCTTTGGAACAACATGTACCCGCAGCTGAGCATTGAACATGCGTAATCTCCCGTCCACGTCAAACAATAATCATGAATCAGTAGATGTCTTGATTTAATATTTTCTCAATTGTCCAAGTGCAAGCGCATTATCAACCGAATGCTTGCAGTTGGACTTGTTCTCATTTCATCAAATACAGAGCTTGAGATTAATGAAAATATCGTTTCATGAATTATATTTATGAGTATCTTCAAAGTTTAAATTTAGTTAAAATTACTCCACTGTTTCATAACCAACAAACAGAAAACGTTTAGGCTTCGTAATTTCGCAGAATAGCGCAACATGGTTCAATTGTGTATAAAGTTTGACTTCGCGAAAATGCATACCATTATATTGAACAATATTACAGAGATTCATTCTATAATACTGCAAAAAATACCTTTCATCATTTACTCGTTCATTTAAAAGAGAATGAAAGAAATGCAACGTTAATACTTAATCTCTTGTGGGTTGGTTTCACATGTGTCAAGCAAAAAATCTAATAATAATCTTCGCTAATCACGTGCATATACTGCTTAGTGTCCAAATGAAAGCAACTTAACCCTTTTTCTACTGACGGTAACTCTAGTTACCACCTCAAACAAGCAGTCGATTGCTCAGTAGCTCCCGACGGTACCTTCAGTAACCATCGGATTGCACTTGTCAGGCGGCGTCTGGCATCTGATCCATAAAAATTAATCATGTGTTTTATCTTTGCCATAATTAAGCAGAATAACACAAAAATACCATAAAATACGTCTATTCAATTACCGTAGACAAAGCGTTAAATTGTAAATTTGTCTGATTGATACATTTAGCACATTCCACGCATCATTGCAATTGAGAGTTATATAGAAGAATAAGAAGAAAATGACTTTATTCGTATACACAAATTTCAGCAATAATATTAATTCAACCACAACACAAAATACGTTTATAGAAACGTTAAGTAAAAATGGGGTGATATTTCAATGTTGAAAGTCACATTGTCAATCGCCTTCTCAGATCAAGAATAACTTTTGATTGATCAAACAAATAGCGGGCAAGGTTAGGGACAAAAGAGTTCCTGATTTTTTTCAGTTCTCGTATAAGTGTCGAGGTTTTGAATTCGTGTGGATGAGAACGATTTGCAAATTGGGTGATATATATATATATATATATATATTAAAATAATTTTTACATATATTTCTTGAACAGCGTTGCATAATAACATGCTCCTCTATATTGTGGTGCTCGCATCCCCATCCCATACACACCACAATCGGTTTCTCGCTGATAACTAGTACAGACAATAAGACCATGTTCAGTAAGTCTTGAAAAGGTGGTATAGTGGTAAACAAAAATATACTTGAATTATACTGTTAAATAGGGTGATTATGTATATGAACATCTTGGTTCTTTGTTAGAACCATATTTAAAACTGTTATTCAAGTATGCTCATCTAATTTTGTTTTATGTAGTTGATTCATTATGTCCTCAATGTAATTCATCTTGAAGAGTTTAAGGCAGAATTACTGAAAACCGATGATCATTATATTCATTTCTGGAATATATCAATTCGATTAATCCACCCACCCCGTCTAATCGTTCTCTGGTTCTAACATTTGGTGATGATTAATTGGTCCATTCAAAAGAATAACATTGGAATTTCATCAATGCAACGGTAAAACCACCTAGAGTAATTTCTATTAAGAGTAAGCAGTGCTTATTAATAAGGATGTGCAAAACCATTGTGCTATTTTTTTTAAAAAATATAAAATTTGTTATCCAGCAAAATACAATTTTGGATATAAATTTGATTTTATATTTCATGTTTCAGAAGGGTTCGATGACACAATGGCCGGTAGAACGATCAACCTCTATCTGACACGAAAATTTCTCATTGTCAACTGTGTTGTTTGTAGCTCTTATCCAACCCTTAATGCAATCTTTAAACATCGGCCGGTTTGGAACAAAAATTTATCCTAAATCTACTTACAAAATGAGGTCGGAAGACCTGTCAGTCCATCGGTAGAGTATAACGTCTTTAACACTACTTCTACCAATCAGAGTTTGGAGCGTTTTTCATTCAGACAATTTCAAAGACGAAACGGAAATACACGTTGTTTGTTTCAAGGCAAGCAAATTTAAATAGTTTCATTTTTCTACTAGATAAAGCACCGCCACATAAGAAAATTAGTTTAGAAATTATCGTAATGAATACTTGCCCCTGCGTTGAATCTGTAAAAATGGTTTTGAAGTGCTTCCTATTTTCGATTGGCTTGCTAGGTTTCAGGAAACAATGTTTATGAATTTTCCCGTAAGGCAACGTGAAATTACCAATCTTACCATCTGCCGATATATCGTATCAGATTATTTTCGTAGAGTTAAACCGGAAATAAAATGTTTTGTGGCATAATCGCCCAACAATTAAGGTGTCTTTTTCAGAATTCACATCGGTTGCATGTTACTTTTCTAATTATATTATCAAACTGCATAACGTGCTTCATATACCTTAACCTATTCATCATTCCAGCATTTAATGGTTTCTGGTTTAAACCTTTTTTGAACTAATTAAATTTCTTCTCCGATGTGTTTTTAATTGCACATAATTTCAATGTTGTGTATCGAAATTTTTAAGCATTCTAAAGTTAAAGAGTTTGTCGAAACATATGAATTTTTCTTCCAACGCTTCAAACTTACCTTTGTTTTAAACGTATTCGCTATTGATAAAATTATGATAAATCAAATTATTATTATTTAGATGAATGAAGTCTTGTTGACCTTCCGCACGGCCTTTTAATAAATCTAGAATACAGAAGAGTTTAGAGATTTAATTCAAGTTATATTCAACAGTGTAAATGAATATTGCTCTGACATTAATGGAATAACTCCGTAAATATTTGTAAATTGGCTTTTTTGAGTAGATTCATGTATCGAGAAGCATTTACTGATGTCACTTTCCTCCAACATTTCTATTTCAAAACAACTTTCATAGCACTGATTTTAGTATAAGTCTGACGGTAATAGGTATTTATAATATAATTCGTTTTTCCTATCTGTTTAAGGTTCCCAAGGTTGTCACATCCGGGGGTGGTGGTGGGGATAAGCTCCCGCTACCTACAAAATGCTCCCATACGGCGTGCGTCTCAAATAGCCTCTGACAACCGAAGCCCAACTCCTGGCCTGCTCGTGGCGGAACTGCTTCTACTGACAGGAGAAGGGGCGAAGGCGGGTGACTGGCGCCTCAAAACCAGTTCGCTTCGGGTAGATGGAGCTCGTCAGCCTTGGAGGGCAGTCCATCTAGGGGATGGAAACCCTGACTCTAAACCTCCGCTTCCTGCGGATTACAAAATCACAATACTCCGCCGAGGACGGTCTCAAGCCAGTCTGCAAAAGGAGGAGGGTTAGACGCGGGGTCAGCAACCCCACTCTGTTAAAACCTCAAACCGCTACTGAAACCAAAGCAACATGTCATACCAAAGCAACATCTCCATGCTCGAATCGAGAAGAAACCTCATTTGTTGTAAAAATGAAGCAGACTGGTGAAAGCCAACCGGAAGTCAGTCAGGAGATGAATCTTCTGTCGATGAAAGCAACAACAAAGATTGCCACATGGAACGTCCGTACGATGTATGAGACCGGAAAGGCTGCACAGGTCGCGAAAGAAATGCAAAGGTATGGTATACAACTGCTGGGAATATGTGAAAGTACATGGAATGGATCTGGTATGTTGGTTTTGACATCCGGGGAACGGATTATTTACTCAGGTCATGAAGATGAGAACCATAGTCATTCAGAAGGCGTCGCCATTATGCTATCCCCAATAGCTGCAGGCGCTCTCATTGGATGGGAACCCGTTGACTCATGGATAATCACAGCCAGATTCAACTCCAAGGGGAGAAATGTGACGGTAATTCAATGTTATGCGCCCACAAATAATACTAGCCTTGAGTCGAAAGAAGAATTTTACGTGCGTCTGCAGTCTGTCCTAGACAAGACACCCAAGCAAGATATAAAGATTTTGATGGGTGACCTGTACGCGAAATTGGGTCCAGACAACACAGGGAGAGAATCTGTGATGGGTACGTATGCCGTAGGTGAAATGAATGAGAACGGTGAACTTTTCGCAGATGTTTGCGCACTCAACGATCTGGTCATTGGAGGCACCATCTTTCAACACCGAAACATCCACAAGGCCACCTGGACATCACCTGATGGTGTTACTGCCAATCAAATCGATCACCTATCGATTTCCCGAAAATGGAGACATAGTTTCCTTGATACACGGGTAATGCGAGGTGCGGATTTTGCTTCAGATCACTACCTTATAATGGCCGAAATTAAAATCAAGTTGAGAGCTTTCTACGAAACCGGCAGTCAGCCTAGTGTAAAGTATCACACGCAGAAACTAAGGGAAAAGCGTACAAGAGAAATTTTCTCAATCTCACTGAAAAACAGATTCGAATCGCTCAACAATTTAACCCCTGAACTCCCAATAAATGAACACTGGACCGCTCTGAAAGACTGTTGGCAAAATACTTGTAAGCACGTAATTGGCCGACGGGTAAAGAAAGACAAAGAGTGGATCTCGAGTGAGACTTGGACACTGATCAACTCGAGAAGGCAGCTGAAACAACAGATCCTCCGGTGTAAGGACACCAAGCAGAAAAACCAACTGATCGAACAATACGGCTCCCTAAATAAAGACGTGAAACGAAGTGCCAGAAGTGACAAGAGGCGGTTCTATGAAATGCTGGCAACGGAGGCGGAAAATGCAGCAGAAAAGAGAGACCTGAACACCGTCTACAACATTACCAGAACCTTATCAGGAAGGAAAATACCTTACGGCAAAATAATAAAGGACGGTGAAGGTAACCTTATCAGTCAGAAATCGGTGCTAAGAAAGCGATGGATGGAGCACTTCAAGGAACTCGTAAATCGACCAACACCTACTCCAGTTACTGAAATCCCACCTGCAGCAAATTTGCTAGACGTAAACACCGATCCCCGGTCGAAATGAGATCCTTTTTGCCATAAATCGCAGAAGGATTTCAAATCACCATGTCCAGATGGGATTCCACCAGAAGCTGTGAAGGCTGATTTGGACACCTCGGCCGATATGTTACTTCCTCTTCTGCAGAAAATCTGGTCAGAAAGACGGGTCCCAAATGATTGGAAGAGAGGTCATTTGGTCAAACTCCCAAAGAAAGGGGATCTGAGGCTATGCAAAAACTGATGAGGTATCATGCTGCTCTCAGTCTCTAATAAAGTGCTTACACGCATCATCTTTCTGCGTCTGCGCGACGCTATCGATCAAGTGTTGCATCCAGAGCAATCGGGCTTCAGAAAACAAAAGTCTGATATCGACCAAATTGCGACCCTCCGCATAATAATTGAACAAAGCATTGAATGGCAATCGCCTCTTTGCCTCAACTTCATAGATTTTGAGAAAGCCTTCGACAGTGTGGACCGCGAATTCATATGGAAGCTTTTGCCACACTATGGGGTCCCACCGCTGTACATGGACCTCATAAAGCAGCTGTATGAAGGTGCCTCCTGTCAGGTAATTCACAACGGAAGACTGACCGATCAATTTGCAGTTGAGACTGGCGTCCGCCAGGGATGCCTGTTGTCCCCAATGATTTTTCTGTTGGTAATAGACTGGATAATGAAACAGACAGTAAAAGGTGAGAGGAATGGTATCGATTGGAAGGAATCCGAGCATTTGGAGGATCTGGAATACGCTGATGATGTCTGCTTGATATCACGTGACCCCCAAAGTCTTCAGAGAAAGACCGATAGACTAGCACACTTTGCTTCATATGCAGGACTACGCGTGAATACCGAAAAAACAGAAGTCCTCCGTGTGCTAACTGATGAGCACCCATCAATCACCATCAATGGTAAAGCAGTCAAAGACGTCACGCAATTCGTCTACCTCGGCAGCATTGTTTCAATAAGTGGTGGCACGGACGAAGACATAGTCGCCAGAATCGGCAAAGCAAGATACGCGTTCATAGCTTTGAAACCCATTTGGGAGTCGAAGGTTCTATCAAAACGCACGAAACTCCGTATATTCAGAAGCAACGTCAAATCCGTGCTACTCTATGGATCGGAAACCTGGCGAGTGACAGCAAAGTCCTCTGGCCGCTTGCAATCATTCCACAATAATTGCCTTCGTCGAATTATTGGGGTAAAATGGCCAGAAAAGATAAGGAATCAAGACCTGTGGCAGATTGCTGCTGAGGACCCGATCGCCCAGCAGATCAGTAGAAGAAAGTGGAGATGGGTTGGGCACACCTTGCGGAAACCTTATGATGACATCACGCGTCATGCTCTGGTATGGAACCCAATCGGGAAGAGACGGGTCGGACGCCCAAGGCCATCTTGGTAGCGCTCGTGTGGACTTAACTGGAACGACATCAAACTAGCTGCTATGGACAGACCAAACTGGAGACAAGCTGCCGAGGCCATATATTCCTCCAGGAACCCAAGGGATTAAGTATGTAAGTAAGTAGTATCTGTTTAAAATTTTAAGAAACGAATTTATGTTCTACGAAAGTTTGTTACTATACGCAGAAACAAAAAAATCCCATTGCACCTGCTTAGTTAAGCTAAGAGAGACATGTGGCGAAGATTACCTTGTAACATTGTTAATGCTCTAGTTAAAGGAGAATTGACCTCTAAGCCGCAATGGATTACCCGAAGAACGGATGCCATTTAAACGCTTTAAATTCTACCCATTTTTTCTTCTATGATTTTCGATTTTAAATATTAAATTAACCAAGGATATGCTCTAAACTCTTTGCATTTCGTTTTCAGTTTCGCTGCATATCATGAGCCCATTTGAGTGATGATTTGAATCCAAGAATTCTTTTCTAATTATCAGAAATTTCGAGATATTTTTTTCTACACACGAGTTTTGATTAATACTGATTCATTGACCAATTAATATAATGAATAATCATTGTAGTTTAATTACGATAAATCATATAGGGTGAATGCATATCTTGATTTAGCGAGCCTTCTTATCGTACATCATTGTTTGTTCCATTTAGATTACTGACAAAATAAACATTATAACTCACACCGTATCGCTTGCGAATGTTCGATAAATTAAAAAAACGTTTTTCATTGGCCCAACATTGGAACACAAAACGTGCTACAAGTTTTTGCAATCTGTAATTTGTGTACATTGTAGAAATAATATTCTGCGTAGCTGATAACTAGAAATTCGATTGAATTAAAGAAAATATGAAACGTGTATGGTATATTTCTAAGTTAAATGTCAACGCTGGGTATACTGCGAATTAAGGCTTGACTTTGAATATAAAGGAAATTTTTGTTGAGTTGCTTATACTATGCTTTCAATGCTATTCATTAACAAACTGACGTTTACCATTAAATTTATCTTTAGTATTGTAAATGTTTGTTGTAGGAACTTGATGCATACTTACGGTAACCCAACTTATTCAACTATTTTAATAAAACAACCTATGGGTTTTAAGTGCGGGGGACG
The DNA here is from genome assembly GCA_013407085.1 of Atriophallophorus winterbourni. Taxonomy (NCBI): domain Eukaryota; kingdom Metazoa; phylum Platyhelminthes; class Trematoda; order Plagiorchiida; family Microphallidae; genus Atriophallophorus; species Atriophallophorus winterbourni. The sequence goes on from JACCGJ010015609.1 coordinate 56,752, forward strand.
ATGAGAGCTCTTACTTTTTGTTTAGCTGAGTAAGGTCCACTTATCCCCATTCATTCGGCAGTTTTCACAAATAATAGTACCTAACATTAAATTTGAAATGCAATTTTGTTTATCTCTTAATCACTTTGGTAAAATGAAAACATATTCCGCTGCATACTTCTGGTGATTATCAACATGGCAAAATTTGTGATATCATGTTAGGGTTGTGCGCATGCCGAAAACAGGAAACCAATTTGTATGAAGGTTCTGCATCCGTAAGCACTGATCTATCACAAATCGCAACTAACTGCATGAGAATTTTGAAATGGTTCCATGGATCGCATCCGACGGCAAACTGCCTATAATTGTTTTAAGATATAATACCCCACTTTATAAGTTAAAAATGTCGAGGATAAATCCTCATTTGCAAATTGAAATTGAATAGAATTTGCAAATAGAATTCGCAAATAATTGGGTTTAGCACAAAGTCAGATCGGCGTTCGAATGTCAGGTCACGAATACACATAACTGATGAGAGGCAACAACGGCGATATCAGTCGTGTGCTTCCGTCCTGCTTTTTGAAAGTCATACACGAATTGTTAATTAAATTCTGGCTCCAAACAAAAATTAACTATCCTGTTGTCATTGAAATGTTGTTACCGGTTCTGCATTGCACTGATTGTGGGACTTGGCTTAATCCCTACATAAAATGTAATTTTCCATTTGCAAATGAGGATTAATCCTCTAATTCGCGATAAACCAACATTTATGTGGGCTGGTTGTTCAAAACGTCAAAATTAATTTAGGATTTATCGCAATAAGTGCTCTATTTAGTAATTCTGAATATAAACGTCAGAAAGTTATTTGAAAACAAGAAAAAACTAAAACTATTGGTTACTTTAAAAATGAATTTATCTAGCATATTGCTGAATTCTCCACATGAAATAGGTAGTTACAAATTAGAAAATCATGAAATTGATAAAGGTCGCGCATTATAATAACCTTTTCACAGCCCGATATAAAATATCTAGATTAATTATATAATATTACAACACGCTGAACAGATTATAGTTAGTATTTTGATTCAAACAAGCATAATTCATCTCGCCCAGAAAGCTAATCACAAAAAAGACACAATATAATGTGACGCCGACTCTAACTAGCCTGAAATCTAAACGATATTTAGCAATCCGAGTGCGTAATAAAGTCAAGATCAGTTTTGCTATTCATACAGCAAGGGAGTCAATTCCAATTAAATTTACCTTATTTAACGGTCTATTATTTGACACTGTGGTTCACGAGTGTATGTGCAACTTAACTTTCAATGAAAGCAAAACATTCTAAAATATATTGAGAGAGTAACTATCTAATATTCAATGGATGTCACTTGTTGAGCCAAGCGTTATTTGCAAAAATCTTCGTTGAATTTACCTCGTTGACAGCATATGCACCACCTTTAGTTGCCAACGCACCCAGGCGGTTCGCATAGTCTAAAGGTCACGCCACAGATCATCTACGTTTTCTAGGACCGCCTTATTGTCAGATTCCAACATGATATATTTCTAGTTTTGTTTCATTACATTTCCACCCAAGAGAAATCATTTACACACAATATTCTGATATAGAATCTTTTAAAATATTATGACAGGGAAAACGATATGAATTCTAATGTTAGAAGAAAATTATCCAGGTTTTCAGAATGTAAAGTGAATTAAGCTCATTATAATTGCCTATAAAGGTTGGATAAACTAGTATAAGTTATCAAAATGCTCATTTGCATTCACTTCCATCACACCTCACGACCGGTTTCTTACCGTTTGCACTCATCAGGTAGAGTGCACCAGCCTTATCGAAGCCCTACTTCTTTAATATGAGCTATGCCTGAACTTAATTTTTACACAGAATTCAATTAGTGATTGAAAGATATTTTCAGACTTTATATCTGTGTGAATTTTAGTTTTCTCAAACATTTAGTACAAAGATCATAATCTAATTTGGCACAAAATTGTCTGCATTTCGTCATTCAATATTTTAGTCAACTTATATGGCATTTCATTTCAGCAAACGATAATTTTCAGAGTGTTCAACTATGCAAAAATATATTGTTTTGACATATGTCAATATGAATTATCATTAATTAATGGAAACTTTCTAGGTCAACGAATGATGAAGACGAATGACTGCTTTTGCGAATAATTCGTTAAAATTTGTTCATTCAAAATATATACGAGGTCAAACTGGACTATAATTACATTAACATTCCTCTTTTTTCAATTACTCGGATAACCTTTCCCAGCCTATATATTACTATCTACTAGATATATGTTTGCCCGTGTAAAGCAGACATTTGCCCACTGCGATCAAATATTAGACAATTTCAATTAGATAGACAGTTTGCGCGTACTCGAATTAAAATAATGTGAATGAGCTTAGATGTTCCTTCAGATATTTAATACACACAAATTTATATTCATCTCAGATGCATTTAAAAAAATGAGACATCCTTTCTAATACCTAAATTAATAACAAGCACTAATAGAATGTCGAAATCAATGTTAAAAAACTTACATCAAGGAAATCGTGTTAATGAAATATAGAACAACAGAGCTGCTCTTGCAGGAATGTGGGATAAAAGGAAAACCTAATCTCAAATAGCAAAATTGTCTTTGTATGCCAGTAAACATAACTAATAATATTCGTGCGAACTTATTTTATTCAAATTAGTTCAAAAATTGTAGAATGACAGAAGCTTAGGTTTAGCACAGCCACATTCATTTCCAAAACCCGAGTTTATTTTCTAAGAGGTATTGTACTTATTTAAACTACTGACAAAAAATTTTGTTTCCTTTAATTTTAAGCTATTAGCTTCCCCGCCCGTCTCCTTAGCTCTCGGCATGTGAAATGTTCCGTTATCCTCTGATTAATTCAACGAACACAGTTAATAGAATGAATGAATTATCTGATCCTGAACGCGGGGACATCAATGTTAATTTTTATAAAATCTCTGCCCGTTCTCGACATAAAAATGTGATCCACAACATTGATCACAGTTCATTTTTAAATAAAATTTCGATTTCGCCGCCATCATTCGCACGCCTTCGCACGAAACCAAGATTCGCGTTGGCAGTTAATCCTGTCATATTTTTCTACGTTTGATAAAGAAACGGAAAAAATCCCTGCTATCACGTCGGAATTTGTCGCTGATGGCCAAGAGGACAAAATAATTGATCGCATTGTTCGTGAACATGGCTAGTAGCATTGCGTAATACATGAACAATTGCCTGTGCTCTGGAACTAACCCCAAATTAAACTGATCACTCAGTTCGATGGTGATAAAAAACGGCATCGAGGTGACGATTTGCAACGCACTGAAAAAGAGAATGATTCTTGCAATATTTGTTCCACGAGTTTTTTCTGGTTTCAGCTGCTGAGCTGATGGTCGTGACGTGGAGGCAGATTCTGTCAAACTAGCCGCCGATTTAATCTTGCGATGAAGTCCGATGTACAGCAATATATTCGCCGTCAATAAAATGGTGTAGCCCAAAATACCCTGTGTTATGAATTCAATGTAAATGTACATGTGACGCATAATATCACTGGCTTCTTCGTTGTCGCATTTCAGACCGTTTGTTGTTGGTGTAACCGAGAATATAAACAATATCGGTGAATGCTTGCCGAGGATGAATATTAGTGCGAAGATTAGAGCTATATTCAATGATCTCGTTGTGATCAGCGCGTAGGACTTTAGCGGACAACACACGCTAATGTATCGTTGCACAGAAAATATACACAACAACGCAGTTGACGTATTACTGAAAACCATCGACAAAAATGTGTGAATTTTGCACGTGGCTGTGTTATAAGTACGCATGTCCACATTTGAAAATAAATTGTATACATAACGAAATACCAGCACCCACAGACAACACAAATCCGAGACGGTGAGGGTGAGCATCAGCTTTTCGGATTTACCGCCGGTTCCACGATGCACATGACGCGTGTTGGAGCGAGTGGTCACAGATTGCACTTTGTCTGAGGTTAGCGCGGTCAGTTCAGTCGTCGGTTGATAAGCGGGTTTACGGAATCGCTTGTAGACTAGTGTTGCAATTAACAGAGTGTTGCCCACAGAACCGATTACAATGAGGGAAATAGCGTATACACGGAAGGTGATTAGCGCTGGATATGATAATTCCTCATTTGTGTGTGCATCCATTTTTCAAATGACGGAAACGGTAAGCTGTTGAATAATTTCTTCAGTCTGCTACCTTAAAAATGACTGTCATTGGTTGGTACTTATTAACCAATCAGCGTTTACCTCAGCAGAATTTTGGAATTTCCCGTTAATACAAAATTAGGTGGATTGTTTCAACACGTTAATGTCAAGAGAATCTTTGAAAAATCATTCAGTAATTAGCGAAGTATCAAAATAATTTTCCTTTACAAATTCCAGCACAATTTGGAAATTAACGAAAAAGCATTTTGCTTTTTGGTTTACCTTTGATATTCTGGTTACGATTTAATAATTGGTAATACTTCATGTGATTTTGTTTTCGCATATAATTGTTAAACTAAAATTAAATTTTCATACAACTTTAGTTACTTTTCGTACAGCAGATCAAATTAATTCCAAGGAGTCTTGAAGCGTCAAATTTTGTCAATGTGTGTAATTTAAAGTATGTATTATTTTTCTTCATACATATATCCTTCTACTTATTGATTCCTCTGTAGTTTAAATGCTATCAATCGTTCTCGAAAGGAACAGCGAGATCAAATACCTCAGTAAAAACAATGGAAAAGCTGCAAAAGAGTTGCAGCAAACAATGAATTGTTTCACGACGATTGATAATTGAATCTAAAAAATGCGGAAAGATATTTTGCCGACCGGGGAAACTTACAAGTGGTGCCCATTAGGGTGCAATATTTTAACCTTTTCAATTTTTCCTTTACATTTATGAGCTTCCTCGTTTGCTAGCTGTAGTTACTATTAGATACGTTTAAGATGTGTTTAGATTCGGAAACCATTGTCAAGTTGATCTCCCTGCGTTTGAATTAACATTGGTCAACGGTCATCGTCAAATGGCTCATGTTTAAATCCCAAAATTGCAAAGAGATGGGTTTTTCAAACATACTTCCTCCGTGATATCAAGCTTGGTATTGAATAATCCCTCGTTTTACTTTCGATGACGTATTGTTTGAAAGGAGTAGTATCTTTTTTACCGTATCATTATATCCTCAACTAGAGTAATGATTTAAATGCTCAGTGTTTAAAATTTAGCCAAATTAAAACCCTGTCTAAATGAGTGTGGGCTCATGTGATTGAACAGGTTCGTCCTACCAACCTTATCCTACAGTTCAATACAAGCGAAACTCGTTTACCAATGTTCCATGCAGATCCTGATCTTACTGTCCCTACCTGATGAGTGCAAAAAGCACGAAATCGGTCGCGGGGTGTGTGTATGATGGAAATGCATGCAAATGAATCAAAAATGCTGTTGTTGTTTACCTAGAATGAAATCGTGTTGGCCATTCAAGGGCTGTGTAATAATTGCACACAGATCTGATAATTTGAAACCTGTCATAAAATGTTCTTCTTGATTTGTTTAATTTTGCATAGTGTTATTAATTTGATTCCTGCAAAAACAAAGCAATTTTTCTTTTTCATTCATCGTAATTTTTTGCATGAGCCTTGGTTCAAATAAGTTCGGAACAGCGTCCATAATTTATATGGCAATCCAATTGTTGAGAAAACTCAGAAAATGGAAAGGTTGGTCCTGAAACGCATAAAACATTTGTTCAAATATCGTCACACACGCGTAGCCAAGCAGATGTACTACAAAAACCATATTAAGTTACTTTTTTTCTCTATGTGCCTGCTTCACTTGGGATGTGCTTCCATTGTCAAGACATTCATTCGAAATTCGGTCACCGAATTGCGCAAAACGTCGTGAATGCACCTAAGTATTTAATCATGACGGGTAAATAGTGAGAGTGCGTGATATTTGTGATCTTGATTAAAAATTATTCCGTTTCCGTGACAGAATGATCAATATTATATGAGAATAGCAAAGAGAATAAGTAGAAGCGAGAATTATGCACCTGAAAATCACCTTTGTCCGTGAAATCCTTATGATCCTGAGGAAGTGTGATTATCTAATTACGATTACGCAGCACACTTGAATTTAACAAACCAATGTGTTATTTGAGCACACGCAAAATGAAATCAATGTTATTGCTTTCAACTTTCACCGTCGAGTGCATTGCTTAAATCTGAAATAAAGCAGAGCAATGCTGCTTGTCATTCTCGTTTAATTATTCAGTGAAACGATTAAAAATATGATTCTATACATTAGGTGCGTTTTAGATCCCCTTGTTGTCGATAACTTGATACACATTTTGTGTTGTTAAATAAAGTTATACTTGATTGCCACTGTTACATAAGGTTCGTACAACGAACCACGGTGTTCAAACACACGATAACATTGTGATTCCTGGTCAAGCACTCATGGTGCTTGTGGATGACCAAAGTAATGTTTTAACAACATAAGTTCGGGGGATATGAGAAACATTATTTTGTGCTGTTGTTTTACAGAGGCGTCAAGCTATCTGATGCTAATTACATTTGAACAGTTTCACAAGGGTATTACATCAGCCAAAGAGTAAGACAGGTGCCCCGAGGTAAGCAAAACCAATACAGAAATATTGCATAGAATACAAATCAAAACTCTTCCTAATAACATATTTGAGCTAGAATAAAGACTATAAAGTCTAGGGTAACAATAATTTCTACTTTGGAAATAAGAGTTGTCGGAAGTTTTACCGCAGCAATGACTAAACTATATGTCGAGTAATCCAAATTTGAAGTTCGAGAATCTTCACATAATTGGAACTGAAAAAATGAGTTTAAATGTGCAACTATGATCTTTCGAGTTGCCAAACAGAAAGGTAGAATTAGGGCAGCAAATTACCGAACAAGAATGATGATCGAAGACAGATTTGTAGAGGATTTGCAGTGATACGATTCAATATAACATTATAATACCATAGAAAACTTGCTAGTTGATATAACTGACCTACTCTATTCAGAACGCAATGCACCTACTCTAACTTGCATTTCAAGTTAGTTTAAAAGGTAATCTTCGTGGCCGAATGTCTTCAAAGTCAAATTCTTTAGCTTTCACAAAGGATGACATCCAAGCGATGAGCATGAAAAGGGGTTCTTTCAGGATCACTAAATATATTGAATATTTTCAATGTCATCCTTCAAATATTAAGCAAGACACAAATATAGGATATTTTAAATCGAGCCTCAACTATGCTTTAATAGTATATTTACTTTCTATGAACTTGTAAGGAAATAAAAAGTAAATTGTCTTCACTACAAAATCACCATATTGTTGTATCTCTGAAATATCCAGCATTTTTTGCATTATTCTCAGAATTGTTTAATAAATTCGTAAAGCGTGCTAACACGAGCTCTGTTTAAGTTTGTACCAGACTACGCTCACGTGTGACTCGAAATAAGTAAACTCCAAAATACCTAAGACACCAAAAACAAAATCAACAAAACGTATATGATATGAAAGATTACAGAAAATGTTCGATTAACAATAAGAATAGATGACTAAGCTCATCAGCTACTAAACACTGAGTCATTTTAAATAGTCTGCCGAATGGCGAATAAACGGCAAGTATTGTAAATATAGTCGTACTAAAGTTCTTGTTTGAGAAAGAACGACGAAGCTTAACTTCATTTAAGGACAAGAAACTGACCTCTATTTGTTTGGTATTCAAAGGATTCCCTCAGCAATGTTTATCCAATACGCATACTGTTACCCTGAATAAGTACATATTACAAGGACTTTCAAAAGATAGGTAAATTTATTTTTAAAAAAAATATTTAACATTTGGTGCTATCCTGTTGACACTAAATTTATAGCGAAAGTTTCCGCTGAAAATATCGCAAATATCAATTCATTAGATATACATGTTCAAGAACCTGAGCTGACAATTTAAAAATCTACATTAATATTTTACCTATTTTTAAGAGCAACGGAGCATAATAATTTATGCTAATCCAGGCATTTTATTTCCTGAGTACACATCGATCCGTTCTCACGATATGTCTTTATACATTCTTGATTGAAATTATCAGCAACCCACAGAAGAGAAATTAGACTGGGGGAAAATTATTTCAGTTTTTTGGATGAAACGATCAACCCTCCTCCATATAAGGAAAAATGGCTATTTCGCGTGTCACCAATTGATTTGAATTTTAGTCTGCTGTGAAAATTGAAATAAACAGATGATGTTGACATTCTAAGATTCAACCACATTCATTAGTACACTTTCGTTCACAACTAACGATTGTTTCTTTATAAAACATCGTGGATAAAGTACTTTGTATGTTACAATATCACATATGGTTATATATGAATAACAACTATTTTATGGCTTTCATTTGTATCATTATTGTATGAATATTGAACCGTGTAGCAGAAAAATGAAATAACGCTTGCTGATAATGAGAAGAAAACTAATCCTGTGCGGTTTTTTGAAATGTTAAAAATTGTATGGCGAGAATATCTTTAAATAAAATTTTATGTGATTAATGAGAAATAAAAAAGATATATATATATATATATATATATATATATATATATATATATATATCACATACTCGAAACAAAAACTTGATCAGACTCGCAAAGATAGCATATACAAATAAAATTTATGACCTTCACTATAGAGACATTCTGGACTTCAACTTATTATAGTTGTTCTAATTAATTGCTATGCACGGACGTTTACGTAGATGGTTTCGCAGCGGTGAGTTACATCACTCAGATTGGAAAAAATGTCTGTTACAGTGAACGGGTTAGTTTCAATGTTACAAGATCTTCTTTCAAAGTTATAGAATCATCGCTTGGAATGTTATCATTTAGCCTCTCTGCTCGTTACAAGACATTTGGAAAGGCTTTCGGTGAATCGTGTAAAACGAATGAATTGATGGATATGCTACATTGGACTATTGCAACGAAACCTAGTACAAAAGTGGTGTTTGTATGCTACTGTTGGATAGGATCGCCGCTACCAATCTCTTAAATCACGTGTGTCCAAATACATGTAAATGGGACTGAACCCATAATCATCGACAAAAATGCTCATTTGCATGCATTTTCATCCCACACCCCAAGACTGGTTTCCGGCATATGAATTCATCTGGTAGGGACAGTAAGGCCAGGATCCACATGGCTTGAAACAGTAAAAGAATTAATTGTCATGAAATCCATGTTCAAAAAATGCATATAAGAACAATTTGTTTATCATGCTTCCACTGTTTCAAAGCATGAGGATCCTGATCCTACTGCCCCTACTTGATGAGCACAAACAATTCGAAACCCACCGTGCGTTGTGTGATAGCAATGCTGCAAACGAGCATTTTGATAAATTTGTACATTTCAACATTTGTAGAATATGGATGATGAGATCAAGTTAGATTATCGGGAATGATGACGGATATATTCTTACGGTATTTTTCCTCAATCGGAATTGTTAATTATCAGTGTCGAAATAAACGTACATCGCACTGAGTGAATAGTTCCCAAGCTAACCAACATTATGCGATGTCCTGCACATTAGTCAACATTGTCCTTCTAGTTGTGATATTCAGATAGTTTGAAAATGGAAGTCAAGTAACTTTAAATATTAATTCGTGATTAAATAGCAATTATATTGGTTTGTAACGAATATGTCATAGACAAGACCGTTATTTCTATTTTAGATATTCTTCTAGAAAATATTATTTTTTTCGGTTCACAAAAACTCAAAATCCATTGCAGTGATCCCTTGAGATCCCTTGCAGTTTCTGTATGACGGCTGTGGAGCTTATCTTGCGCCAAAGCTTTGAGTCATCCGCGAAATTAAGCAATAGCGATTATATTATAGTAGGCAAGTCGTTTATATATGCTGGAAACAAGAGCAGTCGGATTACTGATACTTGTGGACACCCGGGCAACTTTAATTGACCAAGATAGCTCAATTTTTATTCACACGTACATCTCACGAGATGTTAACCATTCTTTAATCCCTGTATGGAGTGTACCAACTACCCCGTAGGTAAGGGGTTTGGAAAATAACAGTTCGCTTTTGAGAAATCAATATAAATTACGTCCACAGAGTTGCCTGCATCCAGTAGCTCAGATAAGAATTAGTTTGCTAACAGCACGTTTGTCAGGCAAGATCGTTTCAGAGATTAATTTATGGATCTCTAGGTGGTTTCGCAAGGCATCGCAATAATGGACTCCATTACTTTAAATAATATTGGTAATAAAGCTATCGGACGATAGTTTAACGGATTTTTTCTATCACCGCCTTTGGCAGTTTTCCAAGTTTTTGGCATGAAGCTCTGTTCGAACATTATCTCGAACACTTCGGACCTCGGTATTGCCAATTCCGAAGACAGATTATGCAAAAGGTTTGGTTGCATATTATCTACTCCGGCTGAACCTGTTTACAACATTGTCATTAATTTAGTTTTAAAAACGTTGCGGAGGAATTCCACCTCTCGAATAATTCGCAGGCTGCAGCTGTTTGTAATTTTAAACTATTTCGGACGCATGAAGGGCGTTGTAGCAATTAAAAGCACACTTAACGTAATCTACTCGCCTCACCGTTGTGAGCTCAGAACATCTTTATTTCGAATTCATTGAAATTAATTTGTATACAAGCGTGTTTTTATTTTAGAAATTTTCGCACAACAAATATTGTTCTTTGACATTTTAAGCACTTTTAAAATAGGCGAGTAGGCGAAGGAATTCCTGTAAAGCGAACGTTTTGTATCGACCGTCTAACATTCATGGTCGGCCTGCAGAGATCGAACTGTCAAACAAATCCCACTAGATTTTTACGGATAAACCGTAGCATAGTTATCTTAAATGTCAGCACCAACCTATTTTGCATATTGTATGGCGAATTTTGAAACATTTTCTTCGCAATTTATTTCTGAAACTTTTCTGCTCATTTTGTAACGAGGAGTTCTCCTTAATACTTTTTCGAAACGTTTTGATGCATTTTAGCAAGAAAAGTTGTTTGAACAGTGAAGCATAATATTTTGATTTGTAAATGGTTTAATGAAAAAACATTATTGTTTATTTTTTACCTTAGGTTTTATGTACCCGTTCTCAAAAGTATCTAATTCCAAGGAAAAATATGGTATAACATCTGAGAACCAAATAGTGGTGTAGCAGATTCGTTAGCTGGGTTAAATCACTTCAGCTTGAAGTAATATCCGCCTTCGTGTGCAATTCCAACGTATACACCCCACGAAATCCGTCGAAAATGTATTTGTTATTCAAGCCCATTCCCATACACTAGAGCAATGTGATTGAACAGGCTGGTCGCGATAGCCTTATCCAACAGTGGCTCAGTAAGATTTATAATAACAGATGATTTTTTACTTGATACTATTGCTAAAGAATATAGATGACGAACTTGCTTCTCCCACAGAATACACTCCAAAAATTTGGATATCACAGAAAGTAGGGTAGATGATATTTTGCCTGATTGAAATGGAGATTTCTCTTGTAGTTATGTAATAACTGAGGAATTCCGTTATTTTAAAACTAACGCATTGCTGGGAAAATGTTGGAAGAATTCACACGGCTTCCGACATCTTTAAGGTGTCGAGTGTTATACCGTCTTACTTTGTCGATTCGTTTTATTTTAGCCAAGCCGCAACACCATCGAATAGATATTATAAAGCCTCAATTGAACTGTACCCAAAACCATTTGAGAATTCTTCAAGAAGAATCAATGATCAATGGGCGCCTTCGCGGTAATTCTAACTTGCGTAACCTGAAGGTGATTGCCTCGGTTGTGATTATAGGTATGGTAGGTAACTAAATAAATTCGGATGGGTTAATCTTAATTATTTTCAATAAGCTATAATTCACATCAAAACAAATATATACACGCAAGACGCGGTAATCAATTAGATTGGAATAATGCTGGTTAACATTTGGTGAAATCTCTAGACAAATTAGTGTGAAAAATGTTAAAAGAAAACATATTTTATTGTTTGCTAGGCGTCTATTCTATTTGATTTCAAATAATGTATTAGATCCAAAAATGATTAATGATCTTCCAAAAATATGTCGTTTTCGTTTTCATAAATTTAGAACGAAGTAATTTCGTACACAAAATATTTTTCACAACGCAAATGCATAATTCACAATTAGATACACGCATCTAAATGCCGCTTACTTTGAAAATCTGAACACCAATTTTAGGATAACATCTTTCGCTTTGATTATGTGCGCAAAAGTTGAAGCTCGTTGAAACTTATATTTAAATCGAATTTGTAGAAGCATAGCATTCTGAAACATTCTCAGTACAAATAACGAATCTAACTGATGAGTATATGTGAGAGACTTGGCTACATAACCAAATCACTCTAATCAGCTAACCTGGCTAGTGAAATATTCGAACATTTCTCAAACTCGAAGAATTCTTGGAGTGTAATAACTAAGATATTCAAGATTTATGGTAAAAGAAAGCAAATAGCTGCACACTACCAAAGGATATACGAACAAAAGTTAAATAAATCCTACTTACATGTTTGCATCCAAGCGGTTTAAATAGAAAAAGAAAAGTAATTCGAATTATGAAATGGAGAGGGGAAATTTCGATTGGAAATATATGTTTTGTTATATTTCTTTTTCCTGGTGTGTGTGTGTAAAACAGAAGAACTAATCGATTTCAGTAGGCTGGAGTCAAACAGTATCAATAAACTTAAAAATAGCAACGCTTGTCTCAAGCTCATTTCATTTGGCAAGAAATCTTTTTCTGGTGGTAAACTGTTCCAAATAAAGCAAACGCGGACTGCATAAAAGTTACGGCGACGGTTTAGTCGGATTTAATACTGATTAAATGTCGGAAAATACACTCAAATGGAACGACTTCATCTATGTCGGTGTGTTTCATTGAGCTGTCTGATTATACCGAATTTATGATCCTGGGATTAAAAGTGCTCTAATAATTCAATCGGAAGAGTAGCTATCATATTATGAATGCAGATACACTTTGCTTAATGTGACATGTATCATTAACGAAAGATCAGTAAACAAATATTTTATTTAAGCTGTAAATTGACTGAATCGAATAAATTTTTCGAAAAACGACAAAGTAGAACATTGTCGACTGATGTGTCCATCACACGTTTTCCGGTAGTGCTCAAACATTTATCTGTCAGCGAAGCAGAACATTTTGGCTGTATTTTTAGTGGATTGAGAATAAAATTCTACATGTCCCTCAAAATGAATCCCAATCAAAACAACAAAATTAAGTATTTTCTATGTCAGGTTCGTTTGATGACGTTGCATTTTTGCCGTACTACAAGAAAACCTTACTTACAAACCAACAAACTTTTTGACGGAGGAGTATGAACACTTTGTTATGTCAACTTATTGGACCACATGATGTAATAGTTTTGGACGTCAAGCTAGTATGACGTCAATAAATCAAAAGCATTCAAGTGGTGCAAACGATCAGATCAAGTTTTTTATTTGGGAATGATTTGGATTTGTTGAGGTTCGTTATATATTTCCAAAGTATTATTGCTACTAAAAGCAATTTGTGATCCAACTGACACTTTCATAACTTCTATAAAATAATTCGAATTTCATGATGAAAATTCATTTCATAAAATTATATTTGCTGGTAGAATTGTATCAAGGATGGAACTACAAGCTAATTCACCTTTTTAATACGACATGAAATTATACATTATTTTAAATATAACTGATTCGAAACGTTATCGAATGAATTGTAAAGTTTTACACTTAATTTTGTCTTTAAGAAAGCGTATATTCTGATTTTTGATTTCACTTAATGGAAAAACGAGAAAACCTAATCATCACAAAACATTCTATCTGTCGAAATGTCAAATTGACACACTCGGTCATGTTCAGTTAATTCAACATGAAATGAAAATTTCCGCGCGGTTGCACTTGAATTGTTAGAAATATTTCTGCATCAGCGTGAATGACAGGTTTCGTGCTGTATGTATTCATTGGCTAGAGGCATTTAGAATACGTACGGCGTGATTAAAAAGAGTAAAACAATTGTGAATTTATCCATGCTCTAAGGGAGCAAAATTATGTCGAGTCAATCGATGTAAAATTAACATTTCCTTTGCTAATGACCATTACGACACAGGCTTCGTGGACACACGATACAACATTAACAACGTACCCCAAATTTTGCCATTGCCTGTCGATTGAGTGTGAATTTATACCGGAGATCAACTTTGATATCGTGTGTGACGTGCTATGCGGACGTATAAATATGTGCTCTCATCGTTTTAGCTTTATTTACTCACTCGTTTATCTGAGCTGGACGGTTGATATTTTATTGAACTCACCTCAATTCGTTCGTGCGGAATATATATTCGTGTTAACTTCGAGCTAGGTGAATCCTTGTAATTTCTTTTTCAAATTATAACCCAAATTTATTTACGCGTGCAATATCCATGGGATTGAGGACGTCGTTTCTGTTCGAATACTGTTGTGAATATCGGATCATTTTGAATCAAATGATATTTTAAATTTGTCAGATCGAAAATAGCGGAACTGCATCACTTTTGTTCAAACGCGTTCTCTGCTTTGCCGCTTGGATCGCATTCACTCAACGCCCCATAAAAAGAAGACTGCATGTAATGTGCGGCGTATGCGCAACAAGGGGGTAAGTTGAAATAAGAAAAAAGAAGAAAAAGAAGAAAATTAGATGGAGACATTCAGATCAGGTCTAGTGAGCCTAGAAACAGTGGTAAAGTGGTAAACAGAAGGTATAATTGTATGTCACTCTTAAATAGGGTTCTTACAAAGAACAAAGATGTCCAAATATAGAAACACAAAGTGATTGTTAGAACCTCACTTAACAGTGACACAACTATACCTTATTACCTTTTTATTTATCACTATACCACTATTTCAAGCCTCACTGAAACACATCTCAGGTTATCAACCTAAATATTGCAAACAGCCAGAAACAGGTAGGGGATGTGAGCACCGAAATATAAGAAGAAAATCACTTTAAAACAATAAAATCATTTGTATGCATGTCCATCACACACACACCACGACCGGTTTCGTGCTGTTCGCACAAATCAGGTAGGATATTAGGATCAGGATACGCACAAGGTTGAATATTATGTTAGCCTGGGTAACGTACATACCAACTGTAACAAAGCATTAACGCATACAATGGTATCACTTATAAACAACGTTAATTTGTAGCTTACTTGAATTTGCTCTCCGAGCTTGTTGAGTTTGCATCGGACGTTTCGTTGCTAGACTAGGCAACATCTTTAGCGATTGTTGGCGAATTGACTGCTCGAAGTGGCTACAACAACGGCCCGAGCTACAAATATTCCAAACAATACTAACGTCAATTTGCCCGGTGATTCCTACGTATGTAGTGCACGTCTGCGTAAACCGCCTAGCAAGACACCCATTATTCCGCCTCTCGAAGGGAAGCCGGAATCTGGCATAGAGATTTTGCAAGCTTGTTATGAAAAAACTTGAGGATTAATTTTAACCGCTTATGAGCGATAAAAATACAATTGCCACGGCAACTCAACCCGAAATAAATTAAGCTTAAGAATGAGAAACACCAAAACTGACCCTATAACTGAGTGTTTTGATCGCTTATCCTAGGAGTAGTAACGATGGACCTGATGTACCCTGCATACCGTGGTCCTCATCTGATAAAAGGTGAACAACTTAGCCAAGAATATCGACTGTTTTGTTGCCAGATCCGAAAAACACAAAATCCGAACTCTACTGCTCATTCAAATAAAACCGATATCACTCTCAGTATAATCTGTGAAAATGTACCAGAGTCGACAGATACACGTTGTTCAGTAAGACAAGCACATGAGCTCAACGAATGGACCAATCGCTGTACGCATATGTGGCTGAAACCGGTAGCACCTTCTTCGATAACATGCTTAACTCGGCATAAAAGATCCCCACACGTAGACCAGCCGCACCTATTGAGGGTGAGAATTAAAGCTTACATGGAAAAATTTATCTTCAATGCATATCTCAGCTGATTAAGTATGCTTAATAATTCTACGTAACGAAGTTAACTAATGGGTATTAGTTTCTGACGTAACTAAGATATTTCCTTAATTAACATTACTGACTACGCTTGCCAAGTTCAATGAAATTATTTCTCATGAATCTGATGCAGTAATTTATTTACTGTGATACTATAAGAAATTTGGAAGCAAGTACAAAAAAATTTCTTCGGAGAAAATTTATACTAGCATGCATTTTAATCACGCACACACACACACCACGATATCTATTCCAATTATAGATGATACAAGCAGCATTCATATGCATTGAAACAATTGAGAAATGTTTAAAAAAACTTTGAAGCCACTGTGGCACAAGTTTGGCTTCACCAACCCTTTCAATTACGTGAACACAAACATTTAGATCAATTAAACCTATTAGTTTGAATCAAAATACGTA
Source organism: Atriophallophorus winterbourni (assembly GCA_013407085.1). Taxonomy (NCBI): domain Eukaryota; kingdom Metazoa; phylum Platyhelminthes; class Trematoda; order Plagiorchiida; family Microphallidae; genus Atriophallophorus; species Atriophallophorus winterbourni. The sequence goes on from JACCGJ010015609.1 coordinate 73,270, forward strand.
TTTCCATGCATGCTGTAATGAAATTTATGTACAATCGATAGGATCAGCATTCGGTTAACGTTTCACATCAGAAACAGGTGCTCCATTAGATTAAGTGTGATAATCACGAGAGGGAACAAAATTTAGTAGCATTTTAACCACCACATCTGTTTTGATATGACCGCTGAGCAGCCTACAGTAAACCTAGAAAGGGTGAAGTCACATAGGATTGGCCAGGATCAGTCGTCGGTTTGTCTAACACGGTGTGTATTCTCATCAATATGATATAAGCAAAGGGTTCATGGCCGCTTGACACCGTGGCTCACATCTGTAAAAATGCAGTACTAATGTTGTTAAGTTTAGACCATATTTTAACAAAATCTAATCATCTATTGAGTATAAGGTGAATATCAGCTACTCACTTTCGAATCAGAGCTGAGCGCTAGATTGCGAAGGTCTCTGCCCTATCACCTTTATTAACTGAATAGCTACCTGCTATCGGCAATTTTGACCACTTCAGCATGTAAGCGCCAGCCATATTATTTAGTACCGCGGTTTAACAATTCGGGATAGGCAAACTCGCAGCTGTGATTTGTATTTAATACATATTTTGCCAAGGCTGAATCATGAATGTTGTATTGACGTTCTTTCGAATCTCGGGGCTATCTATTTACATGGTTTCGATGTTTCCCGATTCGTTAACGTTCTGAAGTATGTAAACATTAGTGCGACCATAAAATTTGATTCAATAGATGCTATTTGTGACTTTTGATAAAGGTGCCTTATCCTTGGGATTTATGAAACGGATAATTTTTGCCCTTCAAAGGCTTCAAACGTATGAACATTTATTCAGGGTTTTACTGATTGCTTCTGATGTGTCTTGATCATACGGTATACAAACTGTATCTCGCCAGTTCCGCTCTGAGTTGCTCGATAGATATTTTACCAAAAACAAAAACTTTTCGATAACCGTGGTCTAGGAGGCTTTGAGCAGTTTCACGATGTCATTTTCATCGCTAAATAAGTGTTGTATTTTATGGAAAATGGTATCTATGCTTGTGTAAACCACATATAAACATTGTAAACGTATGTTTTGTAATTAGTTATATACATGGAATAATTAGTTGTGATGTTGTTGCGATAATGTCAAATTATTTATGAGGATAATATTGAATATTATTTGATTCCTCTAAATTTGGAGAATGTTCTTACAGTGACTTTTAAACTGAGTATCAATAAGTTTGAAATTCATCTATTCATTTGATAAAACAATTGATCTTTCGCGTAGGGAATCATTTTAATTTGCAAAAATGTGTATGCTTACAAAACTGTAGTTATCGAATTCCCCGGAGGCTCATTACAATACCTGAGAACATCTGACCAGACAAGCATAACGTTAAAGAATAATGCTTGTTACCGCGAGAGACAATTGGCACACCTCACGTTAGTTGATGCAACTGTAAATTTCATTGTTTCGCACCAGTTAGCGTTATTCCAGTTGTTGTTTGAAAATTATTTTGCATGGATTAATCGTTACATTACGATATAAAATAAATTGATATAAAGCATTTTAATGTAAATATGATATTGAACCATAAGCCGTGTACAGATTTCAATGAAATGGGATAAAAATCACCACATGCAGTTGTACCTTTTGATTGAAAGATCAGACAGATATCTATCACACACAAATCTCAACATTTAACACCGGTTAAATAGTTAATGTTTCCAAAGAGATTTTTATAGCAAGAGAAACATTATCGACATACGACCAACATTAATAATTTCCAGCGAAACATAAATGTAATGCTTAAAAATAATTTAATAGCAATGGTACATCATAAATGTGTATGATAAACACTTGTCAAATGTTATAATAATTTCAGTTTAAAAAATTGTTTAGATTGTAAACAAAATAAACTGGCTTGAACAAATAGTCAGTATCTTTGATGATAGCTACCATGATATTTTCAATGCGACATAATTCGTAACATTTGGAATTTGAAGCAATAATAAAAAATGGTATACAAGAATCAAACGTGTGAACCGCAGATCATTTCATGTTATTTAATAGTAATATTTATAGCTATATAGTGATATGTGAACACAATGGCAAGCTTTCAGAAACCAAAATAGTAAAAGTTCCGGTTTTCTGTACAGAGCATCATTTTGTTATGGTGTTTGTAACATAAATTTGGAAAAAATTGAGAAATGCAAACAGTTGCTCTAATTCCATTAAATATGAGGGTAATTTCAACTTAAGCCAATCGAACACAAGTATGAATTTGTGATTAATAAAATTAAATTGCTTCGTTTTATTGAACAAAATTTAAACATGTTGTGCTTGTATGCCACTGTTAGATAAGGTTGGTACGACCAACCTGTTTAATCACATGAGCCCACAATCATATAGACAGGGTTTTAATTCATGACCATGAACCATTCTTCCACTGCTTTGAGTTCATGTGGATTCTGATCATATTGTCCCTACCTGATGAGTGCTAACAGCACGAAACCGGTCGTTGGGTGTGTGTGTGTGTGAAGGAAATGCTTGTAAATGAGCTTTTTTGTTCATGGTCATGTGGACACTGTCCCCATGATTGTGGACTCATGTGATTCTATAGGTTTGTCGTACCAATCTTATGCAACGGTGGCATACAAGCGCGACTTTTTTCAATTCTTTCACTGTTTCAAGCGCGTGCGGATGCTGTTCATACTCTCCCTACCTGATGAGCACAAACAGCACGTCTCCCGTCGCGGTGTGTGCTCGATTGAAATGCATGCAAATGAGCTTTTTTTAAATTTCAACATTTTATCAAGAACTTTATGAAGTTTGCCACGTTGTTTATGCGCCTTGACTATTTGTTATAATTTATGAGTAAAACAAAATGCAACAATCTAGCCATTATATATCATTACACCTATTCGAGTATTTTGATACTTTCTAACTTGAACTAAACTTAAAATTTTAAATCAGAAAAAAATTCCACAAAAATTATTTTTAATGAACGAATTTGAGAAACCTTTTATATAACCCACATGCTATTGATAAGTTGGTAATATGCTTTCATTATTGAGGATTTTCGTGCATCTAACTAATAAATTGCCATTAATTATTTGAGTTACGGATAACGAAACCACCGGATATTGAACTCAATTTACTTCCCAAATCGGGCCGATCAAAATGATGTCTGAAATTATATTTATCTTCTCATCATACGAAAGCTAGTGCAATTATTCGCACAAATTTGGGATTAAAACTTATTCCTTCGATTTGTCTATTTTCTTGAGGGAAAACGTAACTAAATTTATGAAGATGAACGGATAATTGGTTTCTTTCTGCTTATTTGTTATAGTAAATATTAATGGAAATAGTAAACAATCACTCATTGCACAGTCAAAATTGTAGCGAAATCAAATGCAATTCATATTTATATATTACATTATATTACATTACATTTTTTCTTTTTTTGTATGTTCTCACCATTAGACACCATCCATACATCATCGTTACATATCGAAACCAGTATAAATTGTGTAAGCACGAATGCGCAGCGTTTGTGGAACAAAATACTGTGTTGGTCCAAGTTTACTGAAATCACTTAGTGGTTCCTTTTTACACACACCTGGTAAACAAAATACCCAAACATATAACTTCCATCGAAATTTCCCCTCCATTTCAAATTAAAATTACTTTTGCTCTTCTTTCAAAGCGCACGGACGCAAACATTAAAGTATGGTTTGTTTAATTTTCATGGGTATATCCTATCGTATTGTGCAGCTTTTGCTTTTGTTCATCATAAATATAAAATCTATTGAATTACCTGAAGCAAGTAAACCTTATGTTGTTGAATTTTTTAAACATGTTTCATATAAACCAATAATCTTCTATGCATCTCCCGAAACCCTTGTCATCGCTCCCAGCGTCGAAACTTTCATTAGAAATTTCGAGACATTTAACAACACCGGTGTATTGATTCATGGTAAGTATTCACCGGGAATACACTTGACATTGCAAAATTTTTTTTTATTCCTCGTTCATGAATGAATATTCATTATGATATGGTAATTGTGAAGCCATGTGCTTTTTGTGACCATAAATTCTTTAATCTTGAATCTCGCCGTGCAAGTAGCAATATGCAGTAACAATTCCTATATACATTTGCTGCTACTCACAAGTAATATAATAAGTGAAACATTTTTAACCCGCAATACATAACTGCAGGTTTCTGGAAATAGAGATTTTTGAGTTATTTCAGAGTTTCACACGTGCAATCGTTTTCAACTACAAAAATCACCAAGTTTTTCGTTTATAAGCCTTAATAAAATTCCCGATTAAAAATTTGAATAGCAACAATTGCTTTCTCGGTGGATATACATGTAAAGTAAATCCCGACGACTGGGTGATCATCGAATTGGCGTTTATAGTTCATTTGATGGCAATCTCCTGAGAACACATAAATCACTCTGTTTGACTATAAAAAATACATAAAATCCAAATATGCAAGAATTGTTCTTCGTGACAACATCACAATGTTAACCTCATCATCATTTCACTGCCACTTTGTATTCATATTTTATCAACCCAATGGCTAACTCTGCGAGTCTTGGCTAGCATAACAATCATCTAGCATCATGCATCTTTTTTATGTGTTGGCGAGTAAATAAGTGTGAAGAGTCGAATTAAATCGCTTCTAAGGATTACCAACACAACTCTTTCCGTTTATAGGCAGCTTGACACCGTGGAAGGAATCCTTAATTCTGATCGTTCGATCCAGTACCATATTTCGTTCGATGTGAATCAAGATTTAAGGGTTTTCTAAATGCCTTTGTGTTCGTTGCAACATAAGATTTGCTAGCAGATAAACACTTCGCCAATCTCTCTAAACCAGAATAGAACACATCTAGCTTGCATTTAAATAAGCAGAAAACCTATCATTGCATATTGAATAATTTTTCATCTGTTAATTTTTATATGTCATGCCCAAGTATAAATAAAAAAATATTTCAACGTATTGTGGTGCCGTCGTCAGGTGGAGACAATAAGATCAAGTTCAGCGATTATGGATGAAGGAGAATTAGGAACCGGACTTGCGAGATCAATTCAACGCCACTCAAAATAGTTCGTTTATCTAGGTGACTTAAGTTCGCATCAATTGTATCGTCTCAACCCCTCGAAAATAAGTTCAGTCTGTGAAAGAACAACGCAACAATCTTGTTGTTGCCCCAACCAGCATAAACAGTTTCAAATGGGCGACATCACATCATTATCTAATTGCAGGTCACAACGCATCTCAACATCCTAGATTCATTCTCGAAAACAAAAAACACTAAGATGAATTTTAGAATGTTTATATTATATATTTGAATATTAGTGACGTGTTAGGAGGCGCGCAATCTCAATCGACTTTGCATCAATTTGCACCTTCAAAACCGCATTTTGAATTAAAATAAAGGGAAAATCTCTTGAGAAATCTTTAAATTATCTTATACGTGTTCAAACAAGTAGATAGATAAAATGTTTCCCTCGATATGCAAACGGACGTTTCACGCCACAAATCTAGCTTTAGCATGAATATTATGGTAGTATCTTTCAAAATAAAAAAGTTGATATACACCAATCATATGCTCTAACAGTTTATTTTGTCGCTGGCTATGTATCTTGACGGGTCGAAATAGAACACTACAGTCGTTTACGTTTCAACGAATACTTTATTGCTGAAAATAAACTTGCAAATTTTATTCGCAAACAAATAATCATTCAATGTGTTTCAAACCGTCACAACTAATTGTAAAACTGGATAATAAATGTTTACTACGTAACATGCACTCCAAACCGAGATAATACGATTAAAGTTTATCCGTTAATAGTATTATCAAAACTACAATAGAATTTTCAAACTCCACGCTTAACACTGTCTAAGTATTATGTAATCAAGCATGATCTCTTACGAATGCGAATACATGATTATATAAGTTCACTTCGAATAAGAAAAAATATTTTTACTAATGGTAAGTTGGCTTATTAATTGGTATAATGATTGCAAGTTGACGATATTTTTCTGAGTATGCTTTAATCGTTGAGGCAGTAGATAGATAAATAGTCTAAAATGTCGAGTTTCCGAATTTATGGTACATTAATATGTTAGCGGAATCGATGGAAAAAGGACTCTTTTTACATAATTCAATATGTAACCAGGAGGAGTTATTACAAACGTTAAAATTGTTTATAAAACTAGAGTCAACTATTGATAACTTGGTGGGTTAGAAAAATTTATTCGTTTTTCGACGCATTTCATCAACCACTCACTCTGCAATAAATTAATCGGGATGTGCACTTTATCTGCTGTCAATTACCTTTCTCAAAATGCGTGAAATAACCAGGGATTTAGACGAAAGTTCCAGCGATATATGCTATCCGAAGTAAATAGTGTATTTTAAGTGTTGCTAAAACAAATGAATTACAAGGGCTTGTGCGAAATGGTGAAATTTCAAATCATATTTTCTAAATTAGTCTTGTTTGTTGAAGAAATTTGTGGTTCAGTGAAAAATATATCCAGGGCCATAACCACAAAACTACGAAACAAAAGCATCATAGAACAGCAAAATCTTAGGCTCTATCAATGTTCAACGAAACGTTTAGCCCTATAAATAATAATAGAATAAATGTTAAATATTAATAATATGCTGATAGTTGATTAAATCAGATGGTCACACTTTTACGGACACTTTCTATACCAGAGTCCTATTTTCTATATTTGAGTCAAACATTGAAAGCCAAAACATTTCTACTGTAGATCGAGGAGAATTTGAGAAACATCCGCGAGAACAAGGCTGAAAATTTTATTTATGTATCGGTGGTATTTCACAGTACCTGTAAACCAAATTCATTTTTTATGAACAGCAGATTAAAGAAGAACATTCTGTAACCTGAAACAAATCTTTGAACAAATAAGGGAGAGCTACGGTAAAATTTTACAATGGTAATTTGTATAAAATGTTGCGGGCTGACTTACCCAATGCCCAAATTATCAGTACATAAATATATAGAATGAATTAATAAATAATTGGAAGATGGTTGTTTCTAGGAACTTGGGTAGAGTCACCAGATGTTTATCACTGGTTGTAGTATACACCCAATTCTAAATCAGCAGAAGCTCTAAGAATAACGTAAGACAGATATACTTGTCGGAAAATTTATTGGTTGGATTAGATTAACAACACGTATGCTAGCGAGATTCCTGCAATTATATTTACAATCGCTGGAGATGAGAGTATCTGATAAAAAGCCGCATTATGAATCTAAGCACTTAAATTATATGTACACGTTGAACAAAGGGTTTATACAGCCAACTTATTAAAAATTTCGGACAATTCGTTCGTCAAAAGTGTTTCCTAAAATGTAAAACTAAATGCAGTCCCTATGAATTTATATAAGACAAATATACAGGTAAATCTACTAAACCATCTAAGATTCTAAAACGTATATTAGCAAATACAATCAAAACGTGATTTATAGGCAGCGGCAACATATTACATTGGCTTTCTGATAGTTTCGTATGCTAGATAAAAGTTGGATTGTGTTTCAGTTGCGAATATTTCATATCAAATGGTACAACAAATCGCTGTCAGGAAATATTATTCGTCATTAACACGGGTTATGAGATGTCATGGGGTATAGTATAGGCCATGTAATACTACCTTTGGAAAATATGGTTGGCATAGCAACTTGAATGAAGCCTTACGCTCTATCCGGTCTCAACAGGATTAGTAACTCGTAATAAAAGAATCTAGAATGATTGCACTGCTCATGAATGTAAACTTGTTATTTGGCACAGATATGTTTGTTTCAATTGCAATCACATCCCAACGAGTTCATGAACTTTTCCCAATGTCCATAAACTGTATATGTTGGTTCAAAGTCAGAATTACACCGGTAGTGGTGTGTAAGGATAGGTCTGTGAGTGCAACGATACATTACTCTGTACATTTGTTTTGCAGTAAAATAAATTTCAAATGTCTGGGATTAAAAATAAAAGGGAATATTTAATCAGTAACATGTCATAATTACACTAACAAATTTATATGAAAATTAAAATATCAGCCATTATGCCTTTATTCACTAGCGATCTTTAATTAAAACCAACACACCGAAACGAACACCATACATACAATGACTGTGGTATCTGTAACGATTATTCAAAAGGATTCAACAATAAACCCACTATGCGCCTATTGCGACTGTATGAATTACTGAATATGTGTTTACTTTTTGAATTCGTCAAAATCCTTGACGCATTCTCATTATTTAAATACTTTAATTATCACTTCTTTCCCAGCTGTCTCCTGAATATTAATCGTTCATGGTGAGAAAACGCAAAGCTACGATTTCTACCTGGCCGAAATGGGATTGGTATAACATTCGGTTCCTTTTCCGGGTTTGTTTCTCGGAATTACTGGCGTCTAGTGCCGTATCTTTCACGGTGATTTATTATGATCCTTCATTGCCGGACAGCCTTCCCGCTGCTGTCGTGGCAGCCGCAGCATTCGGTTGGGCCATTTGGGTGTGTGGGCCGATTAGTGGACCGCAAATAACTCCCATTATCACTATCTCGTTCATGATTATCAGGCTGATGACAGTGATTCACGGAATTATAAGTATGGTTGGACAATTTCTCGGAGTTCTACTTGCCTATGGACTCGCGTTGGCGTTGGCACCAGTTGCCCATCCTCATTTGAATGACTCCATGTTTGGAATCACAGAAGTAAAACATATGACAGAAGTTCAAGCATTTGGCCTTGAATTTCTCTGTGCCTTTTGGGTTATTGTGGCAGTTTTATCGACAGTAGATGAATTTCGGTGCACAACGTTCTCGCAAGGTCATTTTACAGTTTTCTTCGTCTACGTGGCTATGGTTGTGCTTTGGGTGGATGCCATAATGGTGAGTCTTTAGTAATTTTATTTTGAATATTCTCAGTAAAACGAATTATTATGATAGTTTATTTGTTCGAAAGGGGCCATTTACTGGATGCAGTGTCAACCCATTCCGGAGTTTGATCCCCGCAATTTTCAACAACCGTTACGATTATTTGTGGGTGAGTTTCGAGATTACTTGCAACATAATCTTTCTAAAACAGAACAAACCATAGCTGTCAATCCTTGTTCAGTAAAATTATGCATCTGAGAGACAGACATTATTGACGATCACTGTTTGGTAACTGGTAGAAGTTAGAAAATAATTGTGAGCATACTGTTTGGCAGTAATTAGCGCATCGGACAATCATTCCGCGCTAACATGGTGACCATTTTAAGGCGATATCACTGCTCATCAGGAATGGAACATGGCCTTCATACCAACTGGAGCCGAACTTATAAGCGACTGCGGACAAAGAGATTTCATGCTTAACCTCGTGACTTTTGGGTTGTTTGACTAAAAATTCGGTCTGCATTTCGTTGTTGAGGTTATCTTATTCGTTGTCCATTTCTGTTCAAAAATACGCTGGATTTAGAACTCGTTATAAAATCAGTTTGCTGCTTTTTCGCTTTGGCTGTAGTCTATTTCTGACGCTTCTTTGTATGCAGATGGTTGAAACGTTTTTGATGGGAGATATTGCTAGTGCATTCGGTTATCCAATAATTCAGATGTGTCCGTTTGTTTGTGCTTCTGGCAGCACGAAGATAATAAATTTATTCAATATTACCCATAGTTTAAGTTATGCAGTTAGTTAACAGAATAAGTAGTAAACATTGCTCCTTATGGACGGAGTGATAAAAGCGATCCTAGTCGGGGCATATTAATAATTTCCAGCAAATAGAAATTTGCACGGTCAAAACCCCCCTGATAATTTCATTTCAAGTGCTCTATCGTTCGCTGATTTTGTCAAATTTCAGGTCTACTTCGCTGGTCCAATCGGCGGTTCCGTATTCGGCACTTTCATATTTGAATTGATCTTGACGGACGGTGCAAGTCGCGAGCGCATCAAAGCGTGGTTCACTGATCCTGATTTCGACCGCCGTTTGGCTCGTGAAACAATTGAAGTCACCGCCGAAAATACTTAAAAATGGAATTATCATTTTGCTAAATAAGCATATTTATATTTTGAATCTGATTTTGCCTACGTCACTTATTTTCTGCCTGCACATAAGTGAGAGGTTACGTTAATCGTTGGTGTAGCGTAAGCAGATACCAATGAAGTAAGCTACTATGTCTAACTCAACAATGAAATGCCCACATGATTAACAATGTCAAAAATAGTCTATCAAGTTTGCTTAATACATTTTTGTACCGTGCTACGAATCCTGTTTGAAAAAGAGATGAATGTGCGAATGAAATATTTGCATAAATCGAAATTAGTGCAACGAAATCACGTGAACTTATTTTCCGGTCTGACTATCTTGTACTTTTCATTTCAATCATCGTGAACTGGTGTATTTTTGAGCCCGAAATCTACAATTTTGATCCACCGTTCTATCGATTAACTGAGCACATCACGTTGAAATAGTGTAGTTTGGATGAAACATTCGCTGAAATTGCTGCAAAATATCTCGTGAACGATCATCTGCTTCGATTTACAAAAACAAAAACAAAAAACTTACAAACCTTATCATCTCCACTTGGTTATTAGTTATTATTGGAAAATTTGAATAGAGAACACACAATTAGAACAACATATGGAATGTGTTGACATATTCCGAATGATAATTACCAAGCGGAGGAATATCCTATGCTCCACACCGTTTCACGTGACTATATAATCCGAAATTGGTGTAATAATCAATTTGACAGTGACAAGCATCAGCCAATCTGCAATCCCTTACGGGATTTATTCACGCGAAGGGATACGAGAAATTATCGGACCCAACAATATATGCTGGTGGTACCCATTCCCGCCTGAACTGTAGAGGGTATTTTTACTCTGTACGTGTCTGTTTTAATTGAAACAGTTTGTCATTGCTCACTCCACTAGATTGCATGAATTTAGAACTAGATTAGACGAAGTTTTATGGAATAATTTTTTTCCTAACACTTATATACTACTTAATGTAATTCCTTATCTTGTTTATACACTTACATTTCAATTTTTACCATCCTATGGTTATTGTTAGGCTTGTTGCTTTCTAGACCATTAAAAACATTGAACTACCTTTAACCTTGAATTACCTCGTTCAAACATGAAGCTTCATATTGTGCGTTCAAATACGATGATCATGAGCAAGTTGATCCAAATTTGAAGACCTTTTATGAATCTTTCGCGAACGTATTTGTTTCATAAGTGCAGTCAACTCATAATTCGACTTTTTGGCTTTACTTCTACGTCGCATTCTGTCCAAACGACCCTACCAGCGTAGGCGACGCTTCTGCAAGAGAATTATTATCTTCATGAATATAGGGCACACAAAGTAGGTTCCCTTGAAGTCAAAGTAAATAAAGTAGAATTGTTTACGTTCGATCAAAATCATGTTATTGCGTAACGTGCCTTCGGTGTATTTTGACAACATTTTATTGCGCAGCGAGCGTAGCGGCAATGTACCGAATCAAATGTAACCATGCAACCAACAAAGCGGTGTACATGAATGTTTGATCAAAATTGTACCTAAAATCAGGCTCGTACCTTGTGGAAGAATTTCAACAGCCACGAAAATCTTGTGTATCAATGATACGGCATTGTTTGGCTTACGGGTTCAAACCTGCTTGCATCTCTGAATTTTTTCGCACGATATTAATGAGTTTAACGCAAAGGGTAGAATGATGAAAGAATTCCGATGAGCGCTTTGATATTATCAGCATTATTTTAAAATACACAACTCGTTGGGTTCAACAGTGAGAAACAACACTTTTCAAACCAGCTAAAATTAAATTTATTCGCTAATAAATAATCGATCTCCACTAAAATCGGTCTCAATTACTCACGTAAATCTGAGGAAATGGTATCTTTAATTAAAAGTTTGTTGTGAACCATATTATAAAATTTCAGCTAGGATGAATAACTTCTATATATGGCGAACGCAATTGGGGATCTGCTGTTACGCAATAATTAAATGTTTATTATGGAAAATATGAGTTAGGTATTTTTGAAATTCCAAAAAAATCATTTCGAGGAAATATATGTTTGGGCAAATTGTTCTTCAGTCGAGTGTGTACATCAGAATTAATGTTGGTTTTCAATCAACTTGGACCACCACATGGTTATTTAACATACATTCGACCTACGTTTGTTGTAATATTGAGTCAGTCGGTGATGACAATTTCTGGGGGCGATCAGTTTCAGAAGATACATAAAAATACTGTATAAAATATTCACAGATAACTTGTTTCGGAGTGTGGTGGTTGAATTTTAAAATTATGACTGACCAATGAATAAATAGGTGTCAGGGTGAATGGGGCACAATATAACTCATTCTTTAGCGTACTATTATGGTTTCAATGTTCCAAGACTTCAAGATATTTAATTTTCAAAAAAAGGATCAACATTAAAATATACCAATCTTACCAAAAGTGGTTTACAAGTGCAACTTAATTACCATTCTTCCATTGTTTCGAGCGCAAACAGATCTTGATCTTACTGTCCCTACCTGATGAGTGCAAACAGCACGCAACCGGTCGTGGGGTTTGTGTATGTGACGCAACTTGTTTAATTTCAGTTTAAACTCACGCAATACTGTGACACGAGTAACGATAGGAGGTAAACTGTTCCAAGTAAAACGGACACGGACAGATTTAAATCGCATTTACTAGACGTTTGTTCAACGTAAACTCCATCGCAAAACTTGCATTTGATTTGTAGATGCAATTGGTGGCACAACTTAAAGGAAACATTTCCTCGAGATGCATTAGGGAGCGGAGCGTTCTATCTTTCTCACGTGTTACTCTAATACATGCGTTATTCAAGATTTGACTTATTCCTTCGCTTTTTGACGTGCTTTAGAGATACCGTAGCTCACCAAACTTTTTCCGCCTTCGGTTGAGAATGTTTAAGTCGGTTCAATTGGCGCTTAATTGAGCTTTTGATGTAACCATGATTTGCAAGTCGACGACTGAATTCTTGATAAGCTCGTTTATTTTCGACAGAATCACTGCAGAGGTGTTCAACCTTGTAGAATAACGATTTCGCTAACGACTGAAATACCCATTTAGGATGCGCGGATGTGTGCCTCAAAAACTCATCTGTGTAGATTGGTTTACGATATACGGTTGTTCTTATCGTTCAGTTGTTTTTTGCATGAGACAATCCAAGAACGTAAGTGTCCATTCCGTATAATCGGTTTCTTTGGTGACCTGAATTTTCAGGTCTAAATTATTAAGATAACTATGAAGTGCTTCGAGTCTGTTGCGCTTTATGATGGTGAATGTATCTTCGACATAGCTTGGTTTTGCAAAGCTATATCCTCGAAGTGCTCGATGTACATATTTGTGAGCACTGGCGAACTAAATGAGCCCATTGTTAAACCATCGTTTTGCTTGTATTGCTGTCCATTAAATAAGAAGTGGTTCATGTTTAGACAAATTTCTAGACCATTGATGATTCGTTGTACACCCAAGTTGGTACGATTCTTCAAGGTAATATCGGAGTTGAGTGATTTCTTCACTAATTCTAAAGCTCTTGCAGTGTCAACATTCGTGAACAAGGAGCTTACGTCAAAACTAACCATCATCTCATCCTCCCCAATTGTTACGGTACTTAAGCGACGAACAAAATCAAACGACTTGTTTATAAAATAATTCGTGTTACCAACCAGCGGTTTCAAAATCTGAGCAAGGCGCTTAGGCAATTCGTGTGCTGGGGATCCAATGCACTAGGTTAAACTAACAGAGTAAACGATTAGGAAAGCAACTCCGCAATCCATGTGAATATCAATAACTGATACGAAATTCTGTCCTAGCTGACCACGTGCTGGGCACGGGTCACTCCGTAGATATTGATAACGTACAAGTGATAAGATGGATGCGAAATCTTATAGCGAAAGACTTCACGCTGAGAGAGTTGAAATGACAAAGTCTGGGGCGAATGCGGTGAACAAGGCGGATATCTCAACAATCTGGCGTTCGGTTTTGCAGTGGATAAGGAGTAACGTGCATAACACCTAATGTGCCCATGGATTACGTAAGCAGTGGGTCGGCGAGCGCTGTTCGCACCTGGACACAAAATAAACAATTTAGGGAATACTACAGCATTTAGGGTGTGATCAATTGTCTTGATCTCAAGATTGGTCAAGAAAATGCCATTTAAACCTAAACACTGTTCGTACCGACACCATTGGTCTGACGAACCTTTGTGCTCAGAAACAAAACGTTACCAAAAAACCTGCTCTCATTGCAAACTTTCTTTTCATGATTATGGACTTCCGATCGGTCTCGAATATTTTCAAATATCTTGCAAACAAGGACAGAATAAAATTACCTTCTATAGTTAATGAGGAAAGGGTGCCACCTTGGATGCGTCTGTGCTTCAGTTCGCTCATCGAAGTCCAGATTGTTGATCCTCAAGGTTTAGCTCATAAAACCCAGTTTTCATTTTGTTTGTCCCGTGATAAATACTCTCGACTGGCTTGCTTGAGTTACAGATGTTTTTTCAATCGGCCAAATTCGATGGAGCTATAATATTCTGTTGCGCTAAATTTCTAGAAGTAACTAATATTTTGGTGTAGATTCTTACTGAAAAAGGTGATTCAAGCACAATGCCGTGGTACATCAAAAGATCAAAACAGCTAGGTTAGAATGAAAACATGCACCAGGGACTAGTTACATCATAACTGAAAACATTGACGAAAACAAACCCATCCAAACAGCTGACATGAAAAACAACATACCGTAAAGGCCAAGTGTGCTTTAACTAATTTATAATGGATTCCTTTACCATTTCTTGACTGGATAAGATCTCGGAGATGAGTGTAGTGGCATTACCCAAGAAGAGGGAATTAAAAAACGTTTGCAAATATATACGGATCTATTGTATTTTTTAGCATAAAGTTGTTTCAGTAAGTTTAGTTAGATTAATAGAAGATTTATTCATTTGAGTTTTCTTGGAAAATTGCAGAACTTCTGAAAATGAGTATTTTGCATCGGGTAAGTTCCGCTTGTTTGCGGGGTTCATGTTGATAGCTTGTAAAAAATTTGAACTTTGAACATCAGCGTACATAAAAGTGATAATTAACATGCATATGATTACGTGATGTCTGAAATGTTTAGGATCAATCTGAAATCTGTATTCACGAAAATAATACTTTTAATGAAGCAGTTAGATTACATTTTGTACCGGTTTGCTTCCAGCACAGTAGCCTTGTCAAGTTAATCAATACGAAGAGAATACTGGTATGAAGTCTTCGCGGAGTTAGAGACAGTGCAGTTCTTAGCCAACTTGGAATTAATGATCTTAAGGTAGTTAAACCCATATTGCTGTTCGTACTGATATATTTGGTCTCAAAAATCTTCCGTGTAAAAAAAGAATCCTTGCAGAAAATTGCTCTGACCGATTTACAACATGACATAGCTGGCTAATACCGTTAAATGACCAACTAAAAGCTTTGCTTATAAGTTGAGAATAGGTATGCCATTAACAAGCTGTAACAAAACTCCGCATTTGCATGCGTTTCTATCACACACGCACACACACCCAACAACCACCTTCTTACAATTTGCACTTTTCAGTTAGGCAAAGTACGACTAGAATCCACCTTGAAACACTGAATAAATTTAGAACACATTTTGAATTTGTAAGCCACTGTTGCATAAGGTTCACCCGATAAACATTTACAATCACATGAGCCTACAGATGTGCTGCTATGATAAACACATGCGCTTGAACTGTATATACGTATTTGCATTCACTTCCTTCACACACACGACTCAACAAGTTTCGGACATCATATACTAATTATTATTAAAATCGGGCATTAAAGAAAATCGTTTCGTGGTGTTTCGATTCATCAGATGGGGACACTATGATCCGCATGACTTCAAACAGCGATGAGAAGTTGAACAAATTATAAAAAATGCAAAGGTAATGTTTATGTATGCATTACAGTGACACGCATGTGATAGCATGTGTCTGCAAAAATCTTACTGATAAATGCTAATATTATTTTCAGAAATTGTGTGCTGTGTGAGGGAAACGTATGCAAATAAAGACTTTTATTTTATGCTTATAGGTCTAACGCCATTCACACGCATTTGCATACTTGAGTGAAAAGATGTACCAGCCTTTGCTATATAATACTTGCTTTAATACTCGCAAGCTTGTATTAAATTAGGTTTCTTTTTAATATTTTACTAATATATTTCACATTGCAGAGAAGATCATTAAATAGATTAAAAATCGTTTTATTATTTCGCTTGCTCAGCTTCACTAGACCTTACATGTTAACAGATAATTGGTTGGTTGTTTAGAAATATACAATATATTATAATGAATATATATTCTTAAGCGTTGTATATAATGTAGTTTTGTAAAAAAATACTTAGCAGCTATGTTTTGTGAATTGATTTCACTAATTGATTGCCTTATTATATAAACCTATTTTACTCCGACTACGATATAAAATAATTATGAAAAAGGTCTTAAACCTTAGGTTCACGATAAATTATGCATGTGCGGACACAACGTACAAACATCTTAGTGCGATTTGTTCATGGTAATCAGCCATAACATTTCATAAATGCATGCTAAATACCTCGCGAGCTAAGGCTGGTCTTTTGTCTTATCTAAACGTCACGCAGTATCGTTGATTCTACCTCATGTTGCAATTGTCCGACACGTTTTGCACTCGAAGGCTGAATATCACATGGGCTATTTTGCTTATGACGTTGTGATTGGTTGCAATGTGTGTGGTGCTATAGAGCCATCGTGATGATTGGCTTGTGAGGAACGGTAACATACAGCTATATTCGAAAATCCGATCTCGTTAATACAGAATTTCGATTTGGTAAGTATTTGCTTGAACTTTTTAAGATATGATAATGCATAGTGATGCAATCTGTAAGGAACAAATACAATAACGTGATCGGCTTAATTTCGTGAAACATGTTCCGGATTTCGCGCTCTAAAGTTTGCTAACAAGCCAACACGATGTTTTTGTAAGTATGAAAGCACAAGCCTGATCTAGGCAAAGTGCCGCACAGTCAGAGACTGCACATAGGCTAAGATACTGTCAGGTTGCCCAGGCCTAGACAGATATGAAGGAAAAACAGGAAATGGTAGTGAGACTCACGCCTGTTTCGGCATGGAGCTCTAGTTTGTAATTCCCATACTTTTCATTAAAATTGACAACTAAGCATGATTAATCGTTCGTTGATCACCTAGGTTCGCTATTGGACACGGTAGGTGAAACCATATTCATTGGTGCAGATCATATTTAAAAGCCATTTCAAGCTTAAAGGTTTATTGACCGAAATCGTTAGCAGCTATTCTTTACTAAACACTAGCATAAGAAGCATGAAACATTGTGTGATGCTATTTTATATGTAACAATATTTTCGCTTCCTTGACTAATCATTTAAATGATAGCCTACATTTCGCCTTCATGATAAAAACGATTACCCTGTGATGGGTTGATGATTAATGAGAAGCCTACAAAATGCGTAAATGCAAAATAATGTAAACGCGAATACTCAATTGTGCGAAAACTAAAATGTCTGTTCGCAAAATAATCAGTCGAAACGAGTTGACTGATTATAACAAATATTTCAACCAGACATTCAATATGTTGACCACATATTTATCGATTTTCATGAAGATCGATTGAGAATAAACACAAGGAAGAATGGTTTCGTTTAACTAAAAATATTGAATTCGGTGAGGTGTTGAATTAAATAAATAAATAAATAAATAAATCAGACAAACATCGGTGCCGGTTTAGCATGTGAACTATATACGTGATTTAGTGTAGCTTTGAAATTGCTTTGAAATTGAGAAATATTAATATACGCGTATTGAATATTAGTAAATAATAAAATTTGCTTGTTCTATTGTCGTCACTTTTATGTTGCAAAAAAAGACCGAGCAACTTTAGAACCAATTATTCGAAGAGAAGCTCAAGAAGGCTCCGTCATTCACTCAGATGAATAGCCCGCCTACTTGACTCTAAATCGTTATTTCTATCATTCTACCGTCAGCAATCAGCAAAGCTATATTAATCATCAAAATTGAACGTATACGAAAAACATTGAACGATCTTGGCTAAAAGCTAATATTCGTATTCTCAAAAAAATGAGAGGAGATCCAATACACACATTGCAATCCCGTTTAAACGTTATTAGCAGTAAAATTGTACACTCAAATGAAGAAAATCTTTTTTTAATGATACTCACACTGTATATTGTTAAGCATGATAGTGTTAAATAAATTCTTTTTAGTAGATCATATTTCTTGTGTAGATCACATAATAAACCGGCACCCAAACATCTTTAGAATCCCCAACTAAAACAACACATTAGTCTATAATATTTCCAACTGGATGACAGCCACTAAACATCGCCCCAAACTAGTGCCTTCATCCTGAATATTTCATGTAGATAGTGTCTTGCTATCAATATATATATATATAAATATATATATATATATATATAAATATATATATATATATTTATATATATAATATTTATATATATATATATATAGTATATATATAGATATAATATGTCAGTAATCTTCCCAATCTAATAGGTTTAACAGAATTTTTATTCATTCAATCGTTATTACAGTGAACATTTTATCGTTTTGGTTGCTGAACTCATATTCATACATTACCATCATTTTTACAGGTTAATAAATGAAATGGACGATAATGAACTACAGTCTGAAATCCACGAACACTGCACTATCTCGCAAGCCAACAAACCGTCAAAATCAAGACAAATTCGTGAATTTTTGATCAATTCCGGTCGTGTATTTTTGGCTGAATTTATCGGCGTGGCAGTGATATGTTTTGCCATCATGATTTATAACCCTTCCACTCATGGATCTGTACCGATTGCAGCTGTGGTTGGTGTGGTTTTCATTTGGGTGGTATGGGTGATAGGACCGATCAGTGGTGCGCACGTAAATCCCGCTGTTTCGTTTGCCATGTGTCTTACACGAAGAATTCCTATTTATTTGGGGATTATTTATTGTTTAGGACAATTTAGCGGTGGGATTGTTGGAACCTGGGTCGCAACTTTGATGACAAACGGAACGGGAGTCATTGGAATGACGTTGCCAGCGCCCCACTTGACGGATTTTAAAGCAACTATTCTAGAAATGATAGCCACTGCAATCTTGGTGATTGCGGTTCTGTCCGTTTCGGATGAATTTCGCGCTTCTTCATGGTGTCAAGGTCATGTGACAATGTTTCCATTTGCGTTTGGAGCAACTTTGGCCATGTTGGCAGCAGTGTTTGTAAGCGCTGTTAAATTGGTTTCTTCTGAGTGTAAAATATTGCTTGGAAAACATATAAGCTAAGCTATAGTTTTGGAAAAGGTAGCACAACAGCCAGTAAATACGCCTACAAGTGTTACAGACAGTGTGGCTATCAATATTTATTTATCTAGTAATGCACAATGCATTATGTAATAATACATTTATTAATATCAAATCGACACATGTTTATGAGCTATCAGCCAGAGTTTACTGTCTGATATTTTGTCATGATGCATGCCTAAATATGTTAATCACATTTTCTGTGTCATCAACTTAAATTTTAACTTGAGATTCAGGTGTTTCTACCTACCAATTGTAAATAAACGTTTACACTTATGCGAGGTCATGCTTATTCCCACATACATCTGCAGTTGAACGAATGTATCAAAATGGAATGTTTTAAATATTTTCATATTCCCAATGTACAGATATTCTAATATTATAGAAATGATCGGGGAATTGATGCCTTATAATGGTGACATAAAATTTATAGTGTTTGGGCACTGATGACAAGAGTTTCTTTTAGTTTGGCGTAGAAACACATGCCTGATTCTACCAAATTTTGCCCTTTAGGGTCCGCTGACGGGTGGCAGCATGAACCCCGCAAGAAGCCTCGGTCCAGCAATTGTTCTGAACCAGTTTAACCGACAATGGGTAAGTTTAATTCATTTGTACACATCAGTCGATTAAATCCAAACCCGAACAATTCTAAACACGTTTGACAGAATTTGCCGCATTGCGACTAACGTTTTCTCCGTTCTCATGCAATCATTCGGAAACTCGAGGTATTTTGGGTTGGCGATTGTCGACGTCAGGCGTTTCGGCAATTCCTGCCCTTACGTTGTGCCGGAGGACGGTTTTTACGTATCATCAGAAAGCACATGATTAGCACACGCAGAATAAATATATTATTCTCACTAACTCAGTTTCACGGAGGTATCAGATTAAGTCCGCTGGAGGCAAATTATTTTCCGTGAAACATTGCAGATTGAACACTACTTCAAGGAGATTTGTTAGCAGTGTCTGGAGCATTGTCAAATTGACCACATTAACCAAAATCTCATTTTCGTAAAATATACAGGAGTTGCCGTTTCTCCTTGAATTACTACATCTCAATTTTTTGAAATAATTTCATCTATTTTATTTTTGCTCCATCTCACAGATTTACGTCGTTGGTCCTTGTTTGGGATCCGTAGTGGCTGTTCTTCTATACGAATTACTACTTTCACAAGGAGCTACATTTCCACGAATTAGGGCTTGGTTCACTGATCCAAATTTCGATCGAAAAAGAGAATACAAAACTGAGGAATGTATGATACAACAGTCAAAGCTTTAATCAAATTTCAAGTTGCGCTGAAGTAAGCTCGCCTAGAGATTTTTATCGATTATATTATTGAATTGTTTCCCGCTTATAATAAATGGAACAACTTCTGATCTACTATTTAATTATTTTCAAGTAGTGTATTAGCTCTTCTGCTGACATTACGAAAGAGCCTCGTTTATATATCAGCATATTTTGTCGTTCAACTTTATCTAAACTAGCCTAGGGTGAGATCTATTTACATGTTTATCTCCCCCGTTCAATGGAATCAATATTTAATCAATTGTGATTTCTGAAAAACCTACCGTATTTTTCGGACTATAAGGCGCACAAAAAAAATTATTTTTACGAATGTTCAAAGTGTGAACATTCACTATTCATACATAAGGCGCCCCGGAATGTAAGGCTCACTACCGATTTTTCGTAAAAAATATTGTTTTTATGTGCGCCTTATAGTCCGAAAAATACGGTGAGTAAATTTTCGTAACACCTATTATTTGATGGTTTATCCTGCCTTCCCATTGTGAAAAATGTTGTAATTCAATTACTATAATTATTGGCGCCTGTTACACATTTTTAAACCGTTGTCAAGGCAACATGTCCAAATCGAATAGGAAGTGACAACTGACACGAAACTGTTGAAAACGTTATTTGTGTTCATTTGTTCAGTGTATGTGGGCGCCAGACTGAACCACTGTTCAATCACCCTCTTGTCAAAGTTTGCTCCTGAGCTTTGGTGCATCCGAATGTCAAGATGACTTCATTTTCCGAATCATCACACGGTATTGGTTTATTTGTACCACCGACCATTTCCTTCCTATGGCATGATCCATATTTTATGGTTGACACTACTATACGCATATGGGTAGTACTATATTAACAGTTGGACCTAGGGGATATTGCAGAATGTTGTCATTCGTTTATCAATCGTCCAATTAGTACGATAATTCGAGTAGGCCTTACAAATACCCCGATTTTACATAACAAAATCAGGTGATGATTGTTAACACGCAGAATATCTATTATAAAATATATTCTACATGTGGAATTTTTCATGAAGGTTAAGATCAAATTACATGTGAAAACCAGTGAATCCGTTAACGAGAGCTTTCTCAATGATCGATTCGACGTACTTCCATCTAGGCCGATCTACATAGGTGGATCAATATAGCTCCCAAAACAAGGTTTACCTTTAAATTTGGTGGCTCGACTAATACTTTAACTAAACCAGTTTTATGTTTACAAGTTTATAAGGAATCCGGTGCAACCCAAGTAACACCAAACATGTTTTAAAAACACGGAGACAATTATTTTAATTTGATCGATGTATCTTCGCTTTACCTTTTTCTATAGTTTGCAGAAATTATCATGATTTCATAGTTTATGATCCACAATCTCTAGGGGCTCAGTGAGCATATGGATAAAAAAATCTTGGTGCATGGGTCTTAAGGACACACATGTTGCATTTTACAAAAGCTAATTTAAGCAAAGATGAAACACATGAATGTTTGAATGATGTAAGTTATAGGAAAATTATTTAAATTTCTAAAATGATAAATGATAATCTAAAATAACCTTTCTTTCGTGGGTATTAATTTTTAGGTTAAAGGCACGAGAAGCGTTTTAATCACCATGGAGCCATTTGGTTCCTTTAATCTAGAGGATACGATATCTGTGCCAATACAAACGTGATCAAATTTGTATGCACAAACTCTCATACAAAAACATCACGAGCTAGACTTTTATCAGACATTTGACACTCAGTTTCTCCAGTTAATAAAATACCACGTTTAAAACTAAAATGGAGGTATTTCAAGGCATCTATTCAAGAATTTCGATAGCGGCCAAGGGGCAAGGTGTGAAAACGGTTATCATAATGCATGATTATTAGATTGCCAATCTGAGCATAGGTTAAGAATTTCGTTGCATAGTGTTTAATCTCTGAGTTAAGTCAATTCGCTCGAATCTCAGCCCCTCGTATATTACGAGAACTATGCTCAGCCTACGACTGATTAACACCAAGTCTAGTTGGGGAAATCATATCAGCTGTGTGATAAATGAACCAGAACTATGCACAACCCTGATTAGTCACAATGCACGATCAAAAATATGAAACTGTTTTTTGTAGTGAATACTATATATAAAAAGCGATAAACAATAAAAAAAATCGAATACGGAAGGACAAGAAAAATTATACTTGAGTGACACTGTTCAACAAGGTTAGTAGAACAATCCGCGGTGTTCAAATTCAGATTCAAAAAATTATACTCGGTCAAGCGCTCAAAACGCTTCGAAATGAAATGACGCAATACACATCACATGAAATCAACTGCAATTTACAGGTTGTCGAAATGTTCTCGGTGCATGGTTTACATAACATGTTTACCCTTGCATTTATAGTACTCCGGGTGAAGTGAAAGCTGGCGTTTCAGTGCGTTTATTTATGCATCGTTGAAACTTTTCCATTGTGGATTAAGTGAAGAGAATAAATACAATATAATTTGAATTCGCTTTGCAATTTATCGAAGCTCATCCATCAGTGGTCGGTAATATGCAGCTACCAAAGAATGAAGTGGCCATAAATTAGAGCAACTAGAGAAAAATTAATGTTTTATGCGAGGATGAACATCTGCTACAGTCAATTCATTGAAGTTTTTCTTTGTTTAGCGTTACGATATCGTTCAAGATGTCGTTGAGTATGTCAATAATTATTTATTACTTTGCTTGCAGAATTCACTTACGGATCGTCGAACAACAAATGAAAATAGCCCGTAAAAATTCCATTTATTAATCTACTCACGATTTTTTTCATTACTTCTACACTAATTGGCATTTCCGTGTTTTAAGTTGAAGCATTCAATGTGTAAAATTTCTAAAAACGAATGTGTTGTTTATGAAATTACAACTAATTTATTGATTATGTTAAAACCTACTATAATAATATAAAGGCTCTCTCACCATCCTCATCTATTTAAATGGAATTAGTGCTATCAAATTTGCTAATTTTCGAGATTGAATCGTTGGGTATTCCGGAACTATACAAAGTAACGCATATTAGCGGGAAATCTCTCTTTGAATACAATCTGCTATCAATTGAAACGTTATAAGACATCAATCATGGGTGATACGGTTAAATACATGTGCGATGTTTTAAACAAATTGAATTATCCCATTTTCTTTATTTTGTGGGGCATATTTCACCATGTTTTGTCTACGTCTTACAAAAAGCTCTCAGGATATCCATAATCTATAAGATTTAAGATTCAAAGAAATTATGATAACAAAAAGCACATGAAAAAGAAATAAATCAGAATGATCTAATGTTACGTATAGTCCATTTGAATACTTACCGTGAGTTATTAACCAAATGTAGTCAAATCTTTATGCTACAAATACGTGTCCAAATTTAGAATGGGAGCGGCAACAACATTTTCGGGAAGCGTATTCCAAAGGAAACAGGCATGTACAGAATAAAATTATTGGCAACAGCTACTTCGGTAATGTGGAATTCGTAATTTTGCTGAGGTTAGACAATGTATTCTTGATGAGCACGTCTAGTTTGTAGCCCGACACGATACAAGCGCTCGAAGCCATTGGTTGGAATGCCTGTTTAGAATGAGGAACTCTTTTAGTGGTAAGATTGGCTGTCACACTTGGTCTGACGAAGCTTGGTTTTCAATGTCAAAACCTTATCCCAAAAATGCTATAACCGATTCCATTGAAATTTCATTTTTATGGCTAGCAGACTCCATCGTAATGTTGTCCATCCGAGGTTAAGTTTATAAAAATACTCATTTGCTTGCATCTCCATCACACACACACCACGACCGGTTTCATGCTGTTTGCAATCATTAGGTAGGGACACTATAATCAGGATCCGCATGCGCATGAAATGCACTTAAAAGTGGTAGTTCACGCGCTGTAGTCCCATTTCGCACAAGTGTTGCTATAGCGCACCTTACATATTCCTATTTTTTCAAGTTCTTCATCAAGAACGTCACTCGATAAAACTAACGTACATTCCAAAATGCGATATAGATAGGGCCAAGTTATGCGGATGCAAATCTTAAATTTTATTGAGGAAACACAACGAGCATTTATCGCAATCTGTCTCTTGCATTATGGCTGTTTTTCTGTGCCAATGAATATGCTACTCGTAAGTAGGCTTTCAAGGATTACATTTTAATATAATATCAAAACATTCGGTGTCTCTTCCACACCGCTCCAGTAATTAGATGCAATCAATCTTACTCAGTAGTGCTATTTCTATAAACACTGCATTTTATACGATTAGGTAATCTTGTATGCATGTCGGGTAGGGCGATGAGGAAATTTCGTTAAGCTGCGTAGGAGTCGAAACCCAGAGGAAGTTAGCTTGGTTATACCGGTTTACTCATTCACGTTATATGATTGTTGATTACTTGTGTTTGTGAATCAACCCCGTTTGCGTTCATGATATCAAAGGCGGATCGCTTATTACATCCCAAAGTTAGCAATCTCATCTGTAACATGATTCCACGTTGTATGTATGATAGTCAATCATCGATACATGATATCGAGTTGAAACAGTCTTTGACAATGAAAGCTCTGCCATTCTTCAGATCCTGCTGCGCTCACAAAATGCTCGAAGGTGCCATGAATACAAGTCTTCCAGTCAGAACGTGTTCCAATTTGTTTATTCTTTCTGCAAGCCCGTGAGATTTGCAAACAAACATGTATGCGAAGACATTATTCAAATGTGAAATTTGTTGATGATATTGAGACGTGCAAGAAATAATTTAATGATAAATGAGCGAACCCGCGCCAAAAACGGCTTCGTGGTGCCCGTCTGAAATGCTAGTCGAGCACGTACGGATAATCGATCCAAGATCACGAACAAGTGTACGGCAAAACAGAACGAAACGCGCACACACGTGATTTAAAAGTTTGACATCCATTGCAAAACGAGACAAAAAACGTGAAGAATGAGCCTGCCTGACCTATTTGGCAACATACTGATGAAGTAAAACCGATATTTTGTTCGAACAGAATGAATTGTATTGCTTAGGTTTGCTCACATGATGTTGTTTGTCGATATAGCCACAGTTTATAAACCAGAATATGCCACAGCGAAGTAATGATCATTAACACGTTTAGATTTAAAGATGACTAAGGAATACAGTGAATCATCAAGGGAGCAGAATAGCAATAACGGTGCAAACAAAAAAATCTGTAATTGTAAGCAATCCTATCATACTGCGAACGGTTTCCTGCTTTTTGCGTTCATCACGTAGGGCAGTACGATCAGGGTCCGGATGTCTCAAACACAGGAGAAAAATTTACTAATTTTGACCTAGTAAGCCATTATGTGGGCACGTGAATAAACAGGTTGTTCGTGCGAGTCTTATTCAACACAAACTTAAAAGTTAAACTTTCGTAAAGTTTAAAATGATCGAATCAAAGTAATAAATATGAAAAATTGAAAGTCGGACATTTGAATAAGTGGCGCTTGCTTCCAGAATAGAAGTTATTCGAAAAAATGTTTTAAACACTACAGGTAATCCAAACGCATAACTTTTCGGTACTCCTAAATTCAAGTGAGTTTGAAGATGACCCTGGAAATTCGAATCTTTCCATGCTATTTTCACACTTACAGCTTGTTCGAAAATCGCTATACTTAATAAACTTTAATAAGTCAAGTATTACTTTGTTTAGTACTTATTCACTGTTTCAAGGATCAGTGAACCTGATCTTACTGGCTCCACCTGATAACGGCGAACAGACAGAAACTGGAAGTGGAGTGTAAATGCTGGGGATGTGAGCAGCACAACGTATTAGAATTTAATATTCTTTTTATCTGAAAAAAGTTGAGTTTATGTGGATTATTATTCACTTATGATGGGTTGAAAGATGTCTGAAAACAAGCTGTGGAGATAAATTTAGCTTGTGAAATTGACAACCACTTGATTGAGAGAGACGTGTCAAGGCAAATCACGTAGTTAGCACACGTAATGTAATTTGTAAACTTTTAAAATAATCATCGAGAGAAAATTATACCAGGATATATGTATGATGAATGAAAGCACGAGCTTAACCCAGGCAAAGAGCCGCACAGTCATAGACTGCACGTGGGCTAAACTACTGTCAGATTGCTTAGGTCTAGATATAAGTGAGAAATGAAAATAACAATGGCAGTGAGACTTAGAGGTGTTTTAGCATGGAATGCGATACTAGTGACCAATTAATTTAGCACGGTGTTAGCAATAGAGCGTAGGATATAAATCGGAAGTGACCTCAAAATGCGACTGAGTTTACTGAATGCCGAATATCGAGACTACAATAACGTAACAACGTACCGACAATATTATGTATCAGTAATTTCTCAATGTAATGTAAAACATTTGGGTCACGAAATGTTTTAATTATGCAACATATATAGAGAGAGATCTCATTGGAATATTGTTAATCAAGACACGGATTGCATTAATCAAAATGTATTTAACTTTTCTGGCATTACACCAAAACGTTTCGAAATGTCGAAAAAATAAACAAACAAGCTGCTGATTTATTGTAAGTAGAATAAAATTACAGATTCCATCGTATGGGACCAGGGCAATGAAAACATGGAGCCATGGAATTTCATCTCCCAAGCATAAAAATTCGTGGAATTGGGTTTCGGATCATGGAAGTTGTGATTTATTGTTTTTGATATCGATCATAAATATAAATCAGAAGCACATGGATATTTCATATTACAAATCGTCTGGCAGTTCGATTATTCCTACAAACGTCACAGGGACAATCACTACTCATTCGGTCGGCGGCGTGATCTCCATTCAGCAGTATTTGCTATTACCATGCTTGCAGATAACGCGTTACAATATGAGATAAATGTGAGCAGTTGATAGCAACTTCTATTAAACTCGTAGGCTCAATGCCAAGCGTTTTCATCACTTTTGCAAACCTCACTGTAACGTAAGTGCGACGCGCCAAATGTCTATGCTTTGATTGAAACTACCGATAAAGTATGGCTTTTGAAAATACGACAGATTTCGGTTCGATAGACATGATTCAGCCAGCGTAGACGAAGATGTCGTAGTAGAGTAGAAGCACTGTAGACCAGCTGTTGAGAGCACTGCTGCATTGGCTAGTAAGTTCGTCCACGATATGTATAAGATATAAAGTTCGTGTCTTACGTGACTGGTAAAGGTATCGCTGACATACATTAATGCATTTAGTACGCATGCGCTATATACCACCATTTTTGTCTTCACAGTCCGCTTTCGATTGCCCCAGACATGGGAGTGCAAACTGGGATAAATCTCAAAATCTAACGAGATTAACCCCAGTATTTGATCCGAGATACGTCAAACTATGCACTGATTCAAGCTGACAGGGTTTCAAAGTGGGGAGCAACACAGGTTGTTGACCAAGGACTTTGATCTCGTTAATTCTGCTTGTCAGCCTGAAGACTGTGCATGCTAGCGAATAGTAGTCCATTAGCGGCTAAAACTGCTCTAAGGAGTGAGTAATGATGGTTGCATAGTCTGCAAACAGCAGGTCACGGATCAGTATACCTAATACATTGGTTTAGGTTCACAAACGATTTAAATTGAAGTGTTTATCACCACAAACCGTGTATTATCATTCTAAAAGCGTGCTTGAACAGCAGACTAAGGAATTTCAAAAGTTTCAGAGTATTCATGTGAGATTAGGCAGCCTCTAAGTTCGAGCACCTTGAAGAGCTACTTCATGTTAATTTAGTTGAAAGCTTCTGTTAACTGAATAGGCTGTTACTTATACTTTTCTTGTAGCTGTCTCACGGGAGTATCATGCCTACGCTGAATCTTCCTTTGGAGAAGCCACACTGGAATTAGTAAACAATTACAAAGGAAATTTTCGCGGTGCTTGCATATAATGCAAAACGTTGACGGTTATGGAAATTGATTGGATGTTCTGGGGAACACTCGCATATGGTATGGTATGAAAGCACAAGCCTGATCCAGGCAAAGTGCCGCACAGTCAGAGACTGCACGTAAGAACCCGGTAGGTCTCGGCGTTATTCAATAGGATGATACAAAAATCATCCATCATGGAAATGAAAAAGTAATGCTACCAGGTTGAGCGGTAATAATGTGAGATGCGCGGGTAAAATCTAGCGAGTGTTTCGAACATTAATCGGTTATCTAAAATCCCGGAAAAACAACCATTTATTTCCTAAAATTCTGAATAGCATGTGCGATGATGTATGGAAGCATAAGCCTTATCCAGGAAATGTGCCGCACAATCATAGACTGCAGGTAAGCCAAGGTACTGTCCGTTTACCCAGTCCTAAAGAGAGTCTGAATAGAACACTAATCAAAGATTCATTCAAAAATAGAACCGCACCTTTGACCCCGAGCAACATTAAATATACACTGTGTACATCGTGTTTGCTTTCCGATTTTTCCATGATCAATTTACGACATTGATCAATCAAATATTAGGATCTGAGTGATAAGTTTTTTTGTCATTAGGGTTTAGCGGTTCCAAAATGATGAACTTTGTAAGTCGATTCAGAGAGCAAGTGTCTGGGTTGCCATCAAGAAAATCCAAAACTTAGCACACACACACACACATCGTGCCTCTATTGTCTCTAGATATCGAAACATCCTTCAACAATGCCAGAAAGAGAATATTCAGCCCCGCCTCAGTAATCAAAAAACACATTTCAAAAGTTATGTTAAAATCCATTGCATTTGGTGCAAAATATTTGTACAGTTAACATGAAAATACAAATAACGTTGTGTTGCGAACAAATCGAAGTTTGTTCATGAACGTGTAGTTCACCTTCGAGCTAGTAGTCTGGGCCACGAGTCACCACTTCCTTACACGTGGGTCGTAACAATATCGTGTGCTCCCATTGCGCCGTGTAGCAGCCTCGTTGATCACACAGCGGAGGGTAAGGGTCCACAATTCCAACATCACACAAATTCTTCAGGGCCATCAAGTACTTGGTCTCACCAAGTCGGTCCAGCCAACGACGGCAAAATGCCAACGTGCCGAAATTTCTGTCAATCACGCCCAACAACTGCTTCGACTTTGGAAGCCTGGAGTAAAGATGGTGTGCACTCATCACGGATGAAAAAAGGCAATAATGAGCAATAAAGATCGATTCATAATAAATAGTGATACGCGGCATAACAGTCACTTGAAAAATCAGGAAAATGTTACTAAAAACACAAGATACAGACAACGGATCGATTGATCAATATGTAAATCGTCATCATCATCATTGGCCTACAATCAGGACTGAAATATAATTACAAAGAAAGGGAAGGGTGATCAACAAGGTATACGAACGATTCAGCCGCTATAAAATGATGGGATGAAAAGACGTCACCAGAGAAAAACCTCAAGGTATTTGAGCAGCACGCACTGGACAGGAGCGAGATAATTGCATGTACAGGTGGTAAACACGAACAAACTTGTTTTAGGCATGAACGGAAAGCAAAGTGAGCGTAAAATCGACCGTAGTCGCCGTACGTTGTATCGATTACCAAGATTAATGGAATGGGGTCATGCTTTTCGGCATACATAGCTGCAGGATACTGCGCTAGACACTGACAGTAACCTAAGGTAGCAAAACAAGTTTATGCTATAATGACGACGAGTAATAATGGAGGTGAGGACATGAAAACATTATACTTTTACGAATGGTAGAACGACCAGATAGACAAACAGACAGACAGACAGATAGATAGATAGATAGATAGATAGATAGATAGATAGATAGATAGATAGATAGATAGATAGATAGATAGATAGATAGATAGATAGATAGAATTACATGGCACATGAACACGTGAAAGTTAGAAAACAGGAATACGATTGCGACAATTAATGTAACGTGCATGTGATCTGCACATGTATCAATGTGTTATATGGAATCAGTTGCGTCCACGGACTCACTGCCGTTTAAAATATTATAGCGTTCATTGTTTCTCATCAAGAACGCGAGCAGCTAGCTAGCACACCTCAGAAGACACAACACAGACCCACAATCAGCGGCAATGCATGAAATCAGACTCACGTTTTGCTGCTAGAGAATACGGCGAGGAAACACACATGACAGGTGTCATAGCTCAAACACTCCATGGAGTAAACGAAATCGATGAACAGATAGACAAGCTAACAATCAATGGGGACAATCGCCAACATCGTAAACCAGAATAAAAAGCACATGAGTGCGTAATAATCCGTATCTAATAAACACAGTCAAAAAGGCGTGACGATGCGTTTTAAAAGTTTTGGTAAATACAAAAAATCGATACAACGGGATTACAACCACATTTCTTGCCCGCGTGACGGAAGCATTGATACCTAACATCAGTTGGCGTTCACATTACAACAAGATCTAACGCGAAATCGCAAACTAACCTCAGAGGCACGTGTGGCGCATCGAAATTTTTCATATAATGGGATACTTCGTCACCGTCTATTACGAAACCTTTCCCGGTACTTCCGAAAGTTTCAATCGCGTAATATTCGTTTTCCTGGACAGAACAAAGCAAAGCAAACGCAAATCTTGTGAACAGCGTGCAGCGTAGTAATGTATTATAGATAAAAGAAAAGGTTACTGTAAAATAGTCACGGCATGAGGATATAGCAGATGAAGCGAGGAAGTTTCTACTCACCGACCCAACAGTTTGCCAGGATTACCGATTACAAGTAACACGGGAAAAAGAGGAATCAATGATGCTTCGTGTCTACATAACGTCGCTCGTGATAGATGAGGTCACGTGTTATAAACGCTGTGTGTAAATAACCGTAATCCATTGTCAAACAAACGTGCTGAAAGTTGCTAAACGAATGACAGGCGTGCAGTTCCCGATCATACAACGACAAAGGATAAGTCTGGCACCTGACCGTTTCTTGTTCATTTACCAGGTAACGCGCGGTAACTGGCGGAGAGGCATTCTTAAACGTGTCAAAATAATAGGAACAAGCAAACATCAGCACTTGTTCATTTAATATAATCTAGTAATTGGTCCTACAAATGTGTGGGAGAAAACCAGTAATTGTTCAAGGGAGATTTCTGTGTCGGAATTGATACCGGTCACAAGTTTTGGTCAAACTGGATTGGGATATTGTTTCCATTGGCAGGAAAGATTCAATCCACTTCAAATATTGCACTTCAGAGGCACATCGAAATTCCCTGACGTCAAAAAATATAAGTCCTTAATTATGCCTTGCTTTTGCCGCCCAAAAGTTGAATAACATTTACAGAAAGCAACACAGACGGCATATTGTTCAATGCTAATCACTCGAATATAAATCAAGTTGCAAAATTCGCTGATAATGCAAAAACAGAATTATGGTGTAGTATGAAAACACAAGCCTGATCCAGGCAGTGTCGTACAGTCAGAATTAGTCGCAAATAAACTGTGGTTCGGTTGGTTAGCAATAGTACGATCACAATTACGGCTAACAGATGAGGGAGTACGTGTTACCGATTTGAGACAGATTAATAACAGCATTCGTCACGTGGTTCCTCTTAAACTCTCGTGTCAAGAGAAACTGTAAAGCGTGCGTATTCGCAACACGAGGACATTTGTGAAGAAAGAATGGAAGTCGTTATCATTGATCTTGGTGTGAGGGAAGCACACGTTCTGAGACGATCGCTTTGGAGAAAATGTAAAGCGTCATTTTTAAGTTGGGTGGTAGGGGTATGCGTCTTACTACTGATTGATGAACAAAGAAATGTACATGGCCAATAAAAAATAAAAATCGCATTGGGCAGCAGTACAAAAGGAACGCATTATCGCCAAATACAACATTATATCGATTATCGGTTCCAAGGTTGTCACAGCCGGGGGCGGCAGTGGGGATGAGCTCCCACTGTCTATAAAATGCTCCCATATGGCGTGCGTCTCAAACAGCCTCTGACAACCAAAGCCCAGCTCCTGGCCTGGAGGTGGCGGAATTGCTTTTACTGACAGGAGAAGGGGCGAAGGCGGATGACTGGCGCCTCAAAACCAGTTTGCTCCGGGCAGATGGAGCTCGTCAGCCTGGGAGGGCAGTCCATCTAAGGGAAGGAAATCCCTGATTCCAAACCTCCGCTGCCTTGCGGCATACCCAATTGCGGGAAAGGCTTCGGGAGTGAACCCTGAGGAAAAATCCCTGCTGCCTTGCAGGTTGCACCTGGTCGTGCAAAGGGTGGAGAGGCGTACTCGAAAAATCGCCGAGGCACTTCAAGAGAGGCGCAAGAACCCTCAAAATGGTCACCAGGCTCTCGCGAAGGAAAAAAACCGCTGCCTTGCGGGAAGACTTTTGAGTTAAAGGCTCCGGGTGGGGTCCCCTAAGCTAACCCCCTACTTCGGCCTTGGCAACCGGGTAGTATGTCGTCTTCAACAAGAACCATGGAACCTACTTTTTTCATGTACCCTCTTCATGGTATACTTGTTGGCACATCGTCTGTAAAGACTTGTGTAATAATAATATATAATAATTATATCGATAAGATTTATTGATGTCATAGGATAGTTCCGGAATTATGTTTAGACCGCCAACCCGGAGGGATTATACCGTTGTCGATGACGAATGAACACGCAGGGTCATGCGCAAGATACTACGAACGTTCTAAGTGAGAAAGCCATATCGACATCATCATTACCACCAAGATAGCCAACATCGATATGGAGCGGAACAGTAAACAGAAATGACAAATGAGGAACGCAAATGTGACAGTTGTATTCACCTCCATCTTTGTCTGTGATCCACCTCGAACAATTGGCACCGTTTTCCCTGCGTGAATTTGGTACGGACCAAGCGAATGCCCGTTTAGGTTGCGGATCGGTTTCACTGAGGGGTGAATAGGCGAAAAAACGGAAAAAGTATGGTGGACAGCAAAGGTTCTATCGAAAATAGTGACGAGTGTGTTGAAGTTAAAACTAAAACAGTACATTTAATTTTTTGCATCTCGGGGATTATAGTTTCAGAAATTTAGAGCGGACAGTTCGAACGTGTGAGGGATGTTGAGGGTAGTGTTCTGAGAGCTAGTAAAACAAAAAATGTGAACTTTTGCGGGATACTTTGGAAACCTTGGTTTATAGACAGTGACCAACAAAATGAGTTCTTGTAATCTTCCATAAAACTCAGCCTTGTCAAGTTCACAGCTACAATTAGTCGGTGCATAGGCAGCAATCACAAACATGTTGCGGGATTGATTGCGAAATCGGCCTTTCTTGCAAGAACCCTGTAGTCTTACTGTACAAAGGCGACTGTCTGCTAAACTGGGCCTCAACATTAGCAGAGGGAAGAGCAAGGCATCCAACACGACACCCATCACAGTCCAAGGGGAAAAGCTGGAAGAGGTAGACAGTTTTACCTATCTCGTCAGCATCCTGGACAAGCTTGGGGGAATAGATGCAGACGTCAAAACCCGCATTGGAAACAGCACGAGCAGGATACCATCGGCTGCAGAACATCTGGGGATGCAGCGAGACCGGCATTACCACCAAGATCAAGCACTTTAACACATTAGTAAAGTCAATACTATATTACGGAGCAGAAACCTGGCGCCGAGACCAGGATGCAGACGCCAAGCAGATGGGCAGCACGTGGTGCCCGCTGGAGAGATTCGCTCAAAATAGTGATGCCTGGAGGGAGTTCAGAAGGGGAACAAAGGCGGAAGTAAGTAAGTAAGCTTTTTAGGTCCCACCCTGCTCCATATCTTTTAAGAATTTTTAATGGGTGTAATGGTTGTATGGCCTAGACAGATATACAAAGAGGAAATGGCAGTGAGATTCCAGCGTTTTTCATCATGAAGTTCACTACCGGTGGCCAATCAATTTAGCACGGTGTTATCTGTACAGCACAGAAGCACTGCACGATTGCATATCTGTACATACATACATAAACAATCGTACAGTACTTCTGTGCTGTGCGGCTAACACCGTGCTAAATTAATTGGCCACGGGTAGTGAGCTGCATGCTGAAACACGCTGGAGTCTCACTACCATCTTTATTCTCTATGTCTTATATCTGTCTAGGCCTGGGCAACCTGACAGTATCTTAGCCCACGTACAGTCTCTGACTGTGTGGCACTTTGCCTGGATCAGGCTTGTGCTTTCATACCATACCATACCATACCATACGCGGTGTGGGCCACGACAGTAAACCGAAAAAATAAGTGATAAAAAGAATGCATCACGTGGCAATTAGCATACTACAAATTGAAATGCGAAGATCAAAACTGTTACCTAACTGCACATCCTATCGACGAAAAATTCTGTTAGAAATAATGATATAATACCTTTATACGTTGTGCCATCCAACTCAACTTCATACGATTCCATGGTCTCCTGAATAGCCTCCCCCACGTCACATAAGCGTACATCGATTCCTGCGGTCTAACAAAAGAGAAATCATGAATCAACTAAACATTTTGCTACTGCTAACGTTTTCGAGTGCATGGGCTGGGTTCATTTAGAAAACTGTGAAAGCTCAATTATTCTACGATGAACAAGAAACTATGTTTAATGCGATTGTAGGAAAGACTTGCGAAATTTCGCGCAGGCGCACAAGCCTGATCCAGGCAGTGCCGCACAGTGACTGCACAAATAACGAAATAAAAATGGTAGTGAATCCAGCGTGTACTCGCATGCAGCTCACTACCGTTGGTCGATGTTTGCTGCACGATTGCACGCAGTCGCGCAGGCGTACCTTGATTCCGGTGTTAGTAGCATCTTTCACAGCCTCAACCAACGTATCGAACTTTGGATCGAAGTGGACAGTAAACGCGCAATCAATAATTCGACCTGAGAATTGATAACA
This sequence comes from Atriophallophorus winterbourni, assembly GCA_013407085.1. Lineage (NCBI taxonomy): Eukaryota > Metazoa > Platyhelminthes > Trematoda > Plagiorchiida > Microphallidae > Atriophallophorus > Atriophallophorus winterbourni. The sequence continues at coordinate 108,758 of JACCGJ010015609.1, forward strand.
GACAAGTGTTACGTAAGAAAATGTACAGAAAAACTGAAAATATAAAATGTTTAAACGAATTATTGCCTATTTTATTAAAACGCTAATGCTGTATGCACTAATATATTCATCAGCAGAATGCATTGGAGCGTTACATCGATATCGTACACCGAATGTTAGTAATATGCGATACTGCCAGCCACCGGAAACTTAGAAGAGGTATATTACCAACACTTGATAGGCAAGACCCCCACATTGTCAATTATCAGCAGCTGAGCTTATATGCGAAAATAAAAGACGGAGTATTCCACTGCGTTATGATGAAATATCAAAAATATATAATTTCAATAATAAACGTACAAAGCCACTTCTAAATAATTCGTCAGAGTGATAGTACATAAAAATGCATGAGCCAGACAACCGCGCAATATTTCTGTGCTGCTCAGGTAAATTGTTGATGGTACTGAGTTTCATGCGGAAACACACTGGAGTATTCGTGCTATTTCTATTTTCATTTCTCATTTCCGTCTAGGCCTAGGCAATATGACAGTATTTTTGACCACGTTCTTGCATGGATCTGAGCCTGTGTTGTAATAGCAATGCTAGTAATAATGCAGGGAATGAAATCCATGGAAACACGGATGAAACGAGATTTGATAAAACCCGTACGTCGATTTCTGACGGTCATATAGTAATTAATTTCATCATAATAATTTCCACCGTTTAGGTGCGAGTGCGCAGGTTTGGCAATAATACCGAAAAGCTAACCAAATAGGTATCTGATGATTACGCCTGCAACCGTTAGTTCGGTAAAACCCCAGTTTCTGCGGTGCCATCACCAACCAGCTTACACAAATGAATTTCGGTCTACAAGTAGCGCCTACACGTCATTGACGGATAAGGTTAACACGACCAACCTGCTCAATCACCTGTGCCCATACAACATATAGATGAAGTTAAACCCATGACCATGAACAAAAATCCGTAGTTACATGTAATTTCATCACACCCCACGGCCGATTTTTTGCTGTTTGCGCACATCAGGTAGTGACAGTACGATTAGTGCAAACAGCATGGATGTTCGATGGAAATGTGTGAGAATGAGGATTTTTGTTAATTCCAGTCTGTTCGCTTTAAAATTCGGTAAAATCATAAAGTGTCGTTTAAACAATGGTTTGTCTATGTACCAGGGATTGCAACAGACAATATAATGCTAAATTTTTTCGTGAAGAACAAATATCAGTAAAACTTTTAAATATTAAATTTTGTAACGAACTTTATCCCGAGCGCAGCTTACTGCTTGATATGAATGTCTTTAACATTAGTATTTTAAATGGCAAGTTGATTGTCTAATATTCATGTATTCGCTGCACTGGCAACAAGAATTACCGTTGACATGCACACCAAAGTCGATCTTGCACACATCGCTGTAATTCAACACAGTGGTATCGCCGGAGTTTGGTGTATAATGCGCAGCGCAATGATTTAAGGAACATCCTGTTGGAAAAGCCAAACCAGCCTTCAATCCACGTTCTTTGATCAGCGCACGACTAGTACGTTCAAGCTCTTCACACAATGAAATCATCGAGATTCCTGGTTTGATCCACTCCTTGATGTACTGTCTAGTTTGTCTGTGGACCTCAGCGCCTTCACGAAATTCCAAGTAAGTGTCCAAATACGACTGATCGCGTGCTTTGCATTCCGCAGAAGTCATACGATTGAGCGCTGTACGCCTACAATAATATAAAAAGGAAATAAATGGAAAGCGATAAGACGAATAAGTGGATGAGTTTTTCTCGGTTCTACACAGAGACAACGCTGATGTCAATTTAACTTAAATGCTGCGAATAAAATGTCGAAGTAAAAGATGAATTGCTCTTAGCAACAGCGGATTTTATCAATGAAAAAATTACTAAAAATTTGAACGCAGCGTCGATCGTGGTTTATTCAAACATTGGGTGATTTTCATGACACCACAAGAAAATTTTTGCAAAAGGAATTTAGTTGGTTAGAACAGGGATAATTAAGTTACGGTCAACTACGGCCACTTTCTCAGCCTCTACACATTCCTCGTAGATAAATTAGCCCGATAATTTATCAGATAATCTATAAACCGTTTTTATTTCCCGTTATATCGCATCAGAGGAGTGTCAGCCTGATACTAGCAAGTCACTAAGACAAACCATAAATTGTGCTAACGATGAATACCGATTATTAATGAAATTATCAGTTCTAGATGCATGCATGCCGCACAGTCATAGACTGCACACTGGCTAAGATATTGTCAGAAAAAGCCCAGAGACGTGCGAAAAAGCTTGTCCGTGGTATGCACAACATGTCTTACGAGGAAAGGTTACGCAGTTTAGATATATTCTCCGTTACCTACCGTCTTCACCGCGGTGACATGTTACTTACCCACCGGATCTTGACTGACCCCTCCCATCCATGCAACTCCCTATTCGTTCCCTCTCCAAGCACTAACCTCCGAGGACATGAGCTCAAACTGTTACATCAACAGAGCAGGCTTGAATGTCGACACAGCTTTTTCTCTGTGAGAGTATGCAGTCAGTGGAACACTCTTCCAGGCACGCTTTTTGAGGTCGCTTCTCTCGGTTCATTCAAAGGTCTCCTCGATTCTCACCTCCATGAAATCTCCCACTCCCAAGACACAAGTACCCCGTAAACACTATTTTAATTTTTTTTTACAAACCCTATTGCATTTTCCCCTCAAAACTCACTAGCTCGTGGCAACGGTAAGTTCTCTTTCTGTGCCATTTGCATTTTCCTCACAACCCCGCTAACTCTTTGTCAGTTTCATTGCTCTTCCAGATCCCAGTATCGGAAGTCCGTATACACGCAGTTTCAACTGACCCCGTTCCGGAGGATGTGGTGGGTAGCTGTGTCCCGGGTTGACGCCCTACCTGTCCAAATGCCACAAAAATCCATTGATGGTGCAGGCTAAACGCGAATGAGGCCCGCTATAAGGCCTTGGAAACTCAAACATTTCTCTCTTTGCTTTTTCGACCCACCGCTCTATCTATCCTGCGGTTTGTACAACCTCTTAGCTTTTTTATACCGTAATACACTATTGAACTATGAGGTTGCCCAGGCCTAGACAGGTATGAGAAACAAATATAAATGGAAATTGATATGAGACCCCAGTGTATTTCAGCATGTAGCTCACTACCGGTGGTCAATCAACTAAGCCGACGTTATGCGTACAGCGCAGAAGTGCTGTACGATTTCACATCCTTGCGCTTTCTAACTTTGCGGTAGAAACTGTTGATATTGAAACTGACACAAAATATTCAAACCAAAAAGTTATATTGTGAGAATCTAAGACTATGCTGACGTCAGTGCTTTAGATTATCTATGAAAATAAAACGCTTTGAAAGCCAGTGTCTTCAGGTTGAATTAGAACGACGCAAACTTAAAACACGGTAGGCATCGAACAAAAGATGATGAAAATGTTGTCTCAGTGACAGTAAACTGATTTTTTTCTAAATTTCAAAAGATGGCAGGTATGGAACGGAGTTGAAAGAACTCAAAAACATACCCGTCTGTCGATGGAGTGTATTCAGAAATTTCGCCAACTGGATAATCACCATTGGAGAATAATTCACAAATAGGGATAGAAGGTGGATGAGTTTGCTTCTTTATGGACTTTGAACTGGTAGAATCAGGAGCAAGAGAATTACTAGATAATTTGGCATCGCCCGCAGCACTATTGGCATCAGCTGAAGAATATAATTAACGGAATAATACTTCGTTTTTTCTTTTTCTTCTTTTTTTTCTTCGTAGTGGATTCAGTGGATTCATTTTTTACATCGTTTATGTTGCATTCTTTAAGTTCATTTTCAACCTCCACAACGTCGTCATCACAATTTTCGACAGTCACCGCACCACTCATTAAAATAAATTGGCTATTATTCAAGTGAACCGCTCTTGAATATCAAGGCACGTGTGACCTCCAATTCAAGCACCTAACTTCAAGGTTCAAGTTCAAGTTCAAGTTCAAGTTGCACAGGGCTGAAGGTGGCCAAAAGCCAATCACGAGCACAGAATTTCTCTTACAATATCCGGTTAAGAACCTGGCACTTCGATATCGAGTATACAGTTCGTACTTTTCACACGTTCTTGTTTCCGAATATCTGGAAACTAGTCCAGGTTCAAGTTCAAGTTCAAAGTAAGGTGGGGTTTCTCTTCACCAGCACGGTGAGAGGTCAGCTATTCGGGAAACAATGCAATAATATGCGTGAACAATGTGTGTTGTATGAAATCACTAGCCTAGTCGAAGTAAAGTGAAACACAGCCATAGACTGCATGTGGGCTAATTTGCTGTCAGGTTGTCCAGGCCTAGACAGATATGATAAAAATGTAAAAATACGTTTTTTTAATTTCTTTCAAAGTTTTTTATTAGACAATTTGCGGAAACGTGATAGATCATTTAACGTCTAATTCTCTTTTAAAGCTCAGCACATTTGGGAGGCTTACCTTACAATCTGGGAGCTTGTTCTAGAAGTTGACAACACGGTTGCTGAAAAAGTGCTCACGTGCCAGCAACCTGGGCCTACTCTTGAGAAGTTTCATAGAATAACCCCTCGTAGCTACGTTAGGGGCAAGTTTAAGGATTTCAGTAATATTATCACCCGTAAGACCTTTTTGAATCTTGAAGGCTTCTATTAGGTCACCTCGCAGCCGCCGTCTCTTTAGTGAGAACAAACCGAGGTCCTTGAGTCTAGCCTCATAGGTTTTACCTGTCGGACCCTCAACCATCCTGGTCGCAAGGCGCTGGACCCTTTCGAGACATGCTTTATCTTTTTTTTAAGTACGGTGCCCAGGATTGAACGCAGTATTCCAAGTGAGGCTGCACGACTACTTTGTATAAGGGAATGAAGATTGAAGGTTTTCGGTAAGATAACACAGAGCAAAGTCTGAACAATTCTCTGCGAGCCTTGTTTGCAGCTTCGGCACATTGAGTAGCCCAATTAAAATCGCCTGTTATAGTAATGTCAAGATCCTTCACTTTCTGAGCAGCCGATATTCTGATAGTTCCTTCACCAACTTCTAGTTGGGTTGTAGCTGAATCAATCGTTAGAAGACAGCTCTTTCCAAGTTTAGTGGCAAGTCCCAGGTCTTTGACCACTCGATTACTTTATTTAAATCATAAATAAGCGTATCTCTACTGTCGGTTCCTAGAATCTTAACATCATCAGCAAGCAGAAAGCAGCGTGAACTCAAGCACGCTGCCAGGTCGTTTACAAAAATAAGAAAAGGTAATGGACCAAGCACAGAGCCTTGAGGAATTCAATTGAGAATCAGTGATTTCTGCGAGCACTCCCCTGCAATTCTAACATAGTTGGGATTAAGTTCATTCAGGTAAGTTTACACAGAACTGTAAGTGGCTAACTAGCCAATCGAGCGTCCAGATTGATTTCGGTAATATGCCACAAAAGAGCGTCCATCACTTTAAACAGTATCTTCACAAATATCTTCTGACATGAGAGTAATCTGAAATGCAATAGAAAAACTCCCCTCACCAATATGTGAGGAGAGACTCCAGTGCGTTCCAAAGACAACATGAGGATCATAGCAACTATTCTCTTACGGATAAAAATCAGCAAATAAAGAAGGCTATACAGAGTCAAGTCTCTTCTTGAAACCCCCTACCGAAGTAGAACAAACAACTTCTTAAAGAAGACGATTCCAGTTAATTACTTTCCTTTCACTAAAAAAGTACTTATGAAAATTTGACCTGATATGTGACTTTGCCAGTTTCAATGGGCGGCCTCGAGTACTTACACTTAGCGCCATAGCATACGTGTCACTTGGATGAATATTAATGAAATCAATCATGATTTTGAAGGTTCAATCTGGTCCCCACGTAGCCGCCTTCTTTTCACTGAGAAGAGATCTAGAATTAGCAATCGTTCCTGATACGACCTACCTGATTGCTCTACAGTCGTACAAGTAGCTAGGTGTAGAACACCTTCAAGCTTGGCAATATCTTTTTCCAAATACGGTGACCATACTCGAACGCAATACTCGAGATATGGTCTCACGACCGCTTTGTATAATGGTATGAAAACCTCTGGGGACCTGCATGATAAAACTGATCGGAGGCTAAAAAGCTTGCTTCTAGCGCATTGTGTAGCAGTTGCACATTGATCAGCCCATTTAAAGTCAGCTGAAACCTCTATAACTAAGTCACGAACTTTCGGCTCCCTATTTATCTCAAGTATATCATCTGGTTGAGGAACCTCTAGCTTTTTAATGACTTTAGACAATAGATAGCTCTTAGTAAAGTTAACTGGTAGGTCCTATGTAGCAGACAACTTGATGGCCTTTTCAATATCCTCAAGATGATCCTGTTCATTCAGTGATCCCTTTAACTTGACATCATCCGCAAAAATATAACAGGGACACTTAGGCGACACTGCCAAATCATCGATGAAAATAAGGAAAAGTAGCGGGCCGAGTACGGAACCCGGTTGGACTCCACTAACAACTTTTACTTTAAGGAATACATACTGCCCATCCTGACGCGAAAGAATCTATTGCTCAAGAAGCCTATTATCCATTTCTTCAGAAGACCATCGATACCCATAAAACCAAGTTTGGTTGCAAGCAATCTGTGGTTTACCGAATTAATGGCATTGCAAAGTCCAAATAAAAAACTTCAACTTGTTGACCTTTATCTAGCCTCATGTTGACCTCCTCAATGAAACACAAGATGTTTGTTAGGTACGACTTCTCTTTAAGGAAGTCGTGCTGAGCAGATTTCAGCAACGAGCAATCTACTATATGGCGACAGATCCTATCCCTAATTAGTTTCTCTAGGATTTTAGAAAAAATGCTAGTAAGACTTACAGGTCTGTAATTACAAACTGAGGATCGACTGCCACCTTTATCTATTGGAATCACATCAAACAGATTCCAAATACTCGGATTATATCCATGTTGCAAGAAAGCGTTAAAAACACAACCAACAGGCTCCGCTAGTATTATCGCCAGATTCTTTATAATTTGAGGATGAATGTCGTCTGGGCCAGCAGATTTTTGAGAATTAGTTGCTCGGTAGGTTAAACTTGGTTGTATTTCCGACGCCCAGATAAAATATCATTAAGAATTTTCGCTATTCCTGGAATTTGCTGTAAAATAGAATAAATATTTTACTGTTATTGATATTTTTCGCTGATTAATTACGATAGTGATAAATTCAGCTTATATTTTTCTACAGATCTATCATTACGCATACCTTTAACCGATAGATATAAAAACAAAAGATACCTACCTCATCGGCAAATGTGGCAAAATAGTGGCTAAGGGAACTAAGTGCACTGCGTTCAAGCGTTGGCTCACCCTAGCTGCTTAGGTATACACAAATCTCACTACAGGATTTATACAATATACCGCTGGTTGCAGGGGTATTGTATCGTCTGTCATAAGGCTGCCACTGACGTCGCTTGCCAAAAGCCGAGGAATAGCGTGACGTCGCCAAGCTCGTCGGATTTTGTACCCGCCCAAACTTATGCATCTGCTGTGAGGGAGAATATAAGTTCTTAGACTACAACAGGCAGGGAGAGAGCTCACAATTCTAGCCAGTTACAACACACTTCTATGCAAGTTACCTCTCTTAAGGTGGTTAATGAAGACAGATCTTCTAAAACGCGTGCAAACAAGAAGGCGAAAATAATTACACTTTCCGAGAATGTAGACATAGTTAGTCAGTTACCTCTTCCTCCGAAACATGCTTCCGCTCCGTAGTTGGTCAACGTAGCCATAACTCTGAAAAGGCGTATCAAGAACTGTAAAGCCACTACTCAAAGGAAGCGACATGGAAATATTGCTGATTCATCCGAACTGGATCAAATTATTCAAGAATTAAACGGTTTGCGTAAGCAATTTGAGGCACTGCACGGCATTTCTTCAAAAGCTAGAACCCGATATATACTAATTTTTAACCGAGCGGAGACTTTCATTAGGGAATCGAAAAGTCGAAAAGATTTTGCTCGCAGATGTATCAGCGATCTTCTCCGGATGGTAGGTTTGAAGCCTTCTACTCCCATGGTGTGAGTTCATCGTGTAGGGAGATGGAAGATGGATAACCGCTTTAGGCCAATCCTGGTGGATCGGGATGCGTTATTGTCTAGGGCTGAATACATCGCCAGAACAACTCTAGACAACCTTCAGGTTAAGCCGGACAACCCTCTCTCATATTAGACAAAACTCTAACGCTTTAAATAGGAGAAACCTAGCTTTAAGGACATCTGCAATCCGTACGCCTGATGCATATCGAAGCGCTGGTGAATCCGTTACGATCTTACCGAACAGAACATCGCTACGAGTCTTACTATCCGGATTAGACGACGTGGACAGGCTTATCGCAAATGAAGATGGGAGCCAAGCAGATGTCTTCAGTAGTTGCTGTTCGATGGATGCGGCCTCAATCCTCAGACAACGGCCCGTAACCTCCCTCGGGTGCTTCGACCGAGGGCCAAGCAGGATTAGTTTCAGAAGCACGCAAAACCAACGCCCCAGTGCTGTACGCTAATGTGTGCAGCATAAGGAATAAGTAGGCTAACCTCTCTCTTTGTGTGGCTGAGTTTCGCCCCAGGGTTATAGCGCATTCTGATACCTGACTGTCCGCGCTCGATGATGTGCCAATAAACATCAGCAAGCAGTATCTCCTAATTAGATGCGATAGACCTGGCAATAGGAGAGGCGGTGGCATTGCATCCTCCTAGAGTATGACTTGCACAATACGGGAACGATATATCCCTAACCAGTGAAAACGTTCAAGTTGTTGCGAGTATCCTGACTTGCTATAAGTCAGCCCTCGCAATTGCTTGTGTCTACGGCACACCCAGTGCTGCCCAGCAGGAGATTGCACAGCCCGAAGCCGTTAGACTTATAAAATACCTATCACCGCTCGGCAAAAGCGGTCACGTAATGATAAGTTTCGAAGCGGTACTGGGTTTCCACAAGCCTATTGTTCGCCCTAGACGCAATTTCAGGCTTGTAGACTGGGATTGACTTCTGCCGACTTCAAAATCTTCCTCTCCGCTTTCTAACGATCTCAAAGTAAATGAAAACTGGTATAAAATTTGTAAGTGTCTTAAGGTGTTGCAAGACAAGCACGTTCCGCTGCAAGTCGTGAAAAAGCATCATAGGCCGCCCTGGTGGACTCCTCGAGTTCGTCGTTCTACCAGCAAACGAGATCGTTTGTGGCGGCAATATAAGCCATCTCTCACTTCTGGTTCTTGGGTCCGATACAAAACCCCTCGGAACGCTTGTTTTAAAATACAGCGTTTGCTCAAACAGGAGTTTGAGTTATTCTTAGCTAGGGATGCTCTATCCAATCTCAAAAGATTTTATAGCTACACTCAATCGAAAGAAAATATCAGGAAAAGCATTAAAGATTTAAATCTGGAGGACGGAAAAGTAGCCGATACCGACCTGTCTAAGGTAATTGCCTTCTCCAGGTTCTTCGGTGGCGTTCAGAGAACTGATAACTCTTCAAATACTCCGTCTAGCTTGTTAAAACTACTAAATGTTGCTCCTGCACTAGATGAGTTGTCCTTCATTGAATCCTAGGTGTATGAAGCACATACCCATGTTCGCGTCACCAAGGCTGAGGGACCAGATGGTTTTCACTCGATTGTGCTAAACAACCTCGCATCAGTGCTCACAGAAACTTTATGCAAGCTCTTAAATTCATGCTTGAAAATGTGAGGGGTCCCTGGTGAGTAAAAAGAAGCCATAATCGTACCAATACACAAGGGTGGTTGCAGGTTAACTCTTGGTAACTATAAACCTGTCAGCTTGACTAGCATAGTCTCGGAAGTATTTGAAAAACTGCTGCGTAACGAAATCTGTCATCAGCTTTGTCGACATTCTCTACTGAGTGTTATTCAGCATGGATTTCTAAAGGGTGGATCCTGCCTGACTAAACTTCTTAGTTTTCAAAATACTGCCACTAGACTGATGGATGAATGGAAATCTGTCTAAGCCCTCTACATAGACTTCAGCAAGGCTTTCGATTTCGTAAATCACCATCTTCTGAAGATTAAGCTAGCAGCAAAAGGCATACGGGGTATTCTACTTGCTTGGATAAAGGCCTTCCTTACAGGTAGGACATTCCGAGTTAGGTTAGGATCTACGCTGTTGCATCAAACCGACGTGATCAGTGGTGTACCCCAAGGGTCGGCACTCGGTCCTCTTCCATTCTTGATTTTCATCGATGACTTGTCCTCTGCATTGAAGTGCCCATGCTTCATTTTTTATTTTCATTTTTCATGTGAAATTCATCCTGTCAACGAATGAAGATACCTTGTTGCACCACCTCGAACGGGTCATAAACTAATCATACCAGTGGGACCTCCCACTGGACCTTAATAAGAGCCAACTCTTGTCAGCACTGGTTGATAAGATTTCAGTTCAGGTGTCGGGCAATTGTTTCACTGTTAGCGCCACACAGTGTGTTAAGGATTTGGGAGTACTAGTTAGGACTGACTTCAAATGGAGGATCAATGCTCCTCTGCAGCTCAACGTGCTCGCAAAGTGCTCTTTCGGTTGATATCCGTGCTATCCAGCAGAAGGCCCGATGTATTCCTGCCTCTTTACAAGGCATTAGTTCGGCCGCATTCAGAATATTGTGTCCAGGCGTGGTGCCCTTACTACAAGAAGGGAATAGTTCTACTCGAAAGCGTGAAGCGACTCGCAACTCGCGTGATTGATGGTCAGCGAGGAAAACCTTACGCTGCACGCCTGAATTCCCTAGATCTTTTTCCACTTACGCGCCGTCGTTTGAGAGGTGACTTAATTGAAACCTTCAAGATCTTGAAGTAGTTAAGTGGCGTTATCATGATCGACCTCTTTGCCTTGAGACTCGAGCTGGGCAACCGCGGACATTCACTCAAACCTGCTAAGGAGCGATGTAGACTAGACTTCCAGAAAAACTTTTTCAGCCTCAGGGTGGTAAATTTTTGTAACCGGTTCCAGAAGAACTTATATGCTGTAATTCTGTCGCGAGTTTTAAGCAGAGGTTGGACTTCATCTGGGGTAAGCTTTTTCCTGAATTCTTCCCCTAATTTCTATACAAGATTTGGTAGTTCACCTTTTTTAGCGTTGTCTGTTAAGTAAGTAAATGCTAAAGTTCTGTTTTTAATACACAACTCTTCTTTAGCTAGCCTCTCACTGTAATGGTGAAGAAAAATTCATTTTTGTTTTTCTAGCATCATTCACAACGAGGTGTTTCATAAATCCAACCTGGATAATCCCTTGGCGTCGCGATCGTCGAGGATATCCAAATAAAATTAGGAAAAAACGCGTTGGCAGTGGTGGTTGCTTCTCTGCAGCTTCTCATCGAAAGAAATTCCAGACGCTCGATTGGCTCGTTAGCCACTTACTCTCCTGTGAACTGAACTGAAATGCGCTTCCGGATTAGGTTATGGTAGTAATTTTTAAAAGCAGTTCAAACAACGAATATGATAATGTACTGACGAAATCAATAAGAAATCGTGCAACACTCGTCAGGATTTCTTTCACTGGCATTCTTCTGGAGTATGTTGCTGATAGACAGAGTTGCAGCTTACAAGAACCTAACCGTCTGTCCTCTATCACGAAGAAAAACAAAAAACGGTAAAGATGAAGAACAAGCTCCGGAAAGCCAGGAAAATTGTAAATTTGACGTTGGATCTCTGAAATATGTATTTCTGCATATTATGGTGATCCTCACATTTCCTACACTTGCTCATCACATAGGTTTTCTTAATGTTTGACGACAATCAGATTTAAACCGTCAGATAAGGTTCAGGGAGCGTCGTACCCGTGGAAATGTTTATAACAACATGGTCCTTGACAAGATAATAAATGTTCAGATATAAGACCTGAGAATCTAACCCGAAGCACATCTGTTAGCACACAATATAAAGCAGTGCCTGAAGCGTAGACTCAGGGCTCTATTCAAGAAACAGAAGACGCATAACTGTAAACTAAACAATAACAAAAGAATTTAAATATTCGCAGCTCGCAACATACTCACGATTATATTCTTTTTGTATTTCTCGTTTTGAAAAAGCGATTGGCGTCCATTCAGGTAAAAAAGCAGCTGAAAATGGATTGACTTTTTATTAGCTCAAAGGTAAATAATCATACCATTAGAAGTCACAACACGCATAGAGAATTTCAAGCACTGAATTTTCAAAATATATTATATAACCGCGGTATAGTATTCAAAAAATACATAATTATTTTACATGGAAGAGAAAACAAAAAGTAGTCAAAATTATACAAATTGAGGATTAAAACGTATGACGCTACAGTACTCCACTTGGAGCGTTGGAATCTAAGGGAACGTTCGGTATTTGTACGGATCATGAAGCCATGTATTCATGAATTTTGACCAGCCATGATACTGATCGTTCAGAACGGGTTTCGCGAGCGTCTTTAATAATAGGCTGGAACAGGTCTAATGTGATTAGTTGTGTTGGGGGTAAAACTGGGTGCATCTAAGAGTGTGGTGTCTGGCATGAAAGATAGAGGCAATTTAACAGTTAATGTTTCCACGAAGATGACTTTCAACCTGTCGGTTGAAATGTTATCGGGGATTCCGTGACTGTCTACGGTGAATATATTTGAGTTTCTTGTTATCACACGATGTAGAAAAGCATATGAATGTTCGAGGGATTTGCGAACTCGATCAACACGTACAAACACGAAGCAACATGTTTAAAAATGAGAGTGAACATGAGTATGGCGCGTATTGTTGCGTATAATGTGGTTGAAAGGCATGCATATAGATTCGCAAACTTGTGAGAAACTCGAAAACGCTTGGAGGATTGGAATCACAGGAAGATGCGACATCTGATGGAAGACTAACAGAATTGCCGGCAGCATGTGATGACTCCTTCAAGTGTCGTGCTTATACCAAGGAGAATGAGGGGAGGTGCGTCAAACCATGAATTCGAAAACTTGCGAAGAATTATAGTGGCTTTATGATGTCTATGGAAACGCTCGACTGGACTATTGGCATTGGTCACTGGGTCTTAACCCTTTGTCTACGGAAATTTGTTTACGTATTTTATGATATTTTCGTGTTTTTCTGTTTAATTATGGCATAAATAAAACACGATTAATTTTTATGGATCAGATGCCAGACGCTGCCTGACAAGTGCACTCCGATGGCGACTGAAGGTACCGACGGGAGCTACTGAGCAATCGACTGCTTGTTTGAGGTGGTAACTAGAGTTACCCTCAGTAGACAAAGGGTTAATATGATGAACACCGAAGAAGTGCGTAAGTTCTCGGAATAGAGCTGAGTTAAATTGTGCACCACGATCCGTAGTGTTGGTATTTTGTACACCGAAATAAGATATCCATTACGGATGCGAAGCCCGAACGATCGTTTGAGTCGGACTTTGTCTTATTGAGCTTCCTCCAACAGACAAAGTTTCCGTATATCACGGGTGACGAAACCATTTTTTACGAACAACAACAGACGGGACAAGATTAACTTCGCTTACGTTATTATTCACAGCAATACCTAGAGGCGAAGCACGCATTGGAGCTTCAACACTGTTCACTAGTACGATATCACCAAAACGGAAATTTGGCTAGCGATTGATCCCCTTCTGTCTTGACTGTAGCAGTGGTAGATACTCTGACATCCAACGCTCCCAAAAGACTTTCGCCAAGTGCAGTGATTGTTTCCCATTCATCTTAACTGTAAAAACCCCTGTTCAGAACATATTTCATCGTTCTAGCGATTTAGCAACAAGTCGTTTGAACACAGGAAGCAAAAGTCAATGTCGTTTAAAAAAACAAGCTGTCTGTTGTTCAGTATTCGCTCAACTTCGTTTAAGGCAGTTGACAGGGTGTCGTCGGATGGTGTTTGTTGTGTGCATGCGGCATTCAAAGCACGATGAGTTGATCTTATCAGTCTTTCCCAAACAGCTCCTCGATGACTAGAATATGAAGAATTAAAACACCATTTATTACTATTTGAGGCTAACCTATCCGATAAGCCGTCCCTTTCCAATTCATTCAACCACATACGCAGCACTCATTCAGCGCCTATGAAGTTTGATCCGTTATCTAAATAAATGACTTGGGGTTTACCTTAACTACCAATAAAGCGAAAGAGCGTCATCAAAATTAAATCCGTATCCATAGAATGGTCAACTTCCATAAGCAAGTAAACAAGCATCCATACCGTATTTTCCAATGAAGGACCTCGTTTAACTTTAAACGGATTTCACAGCGCACAAGTAGTTTTTTTACGACTTCGAGTACTTTGTTCGGTGGAAGTTTAAGGGGCTCCATTTTAATCAATTTAAAGTAAAATAATGCTGGTAACGTGCCAAAACTCTTAAAAATTAATTGGTTCATTTTAATTGATTAATAGAAGTGATTGATGCTAGTTCATTTATACGGTACCGTTATCACCTAGATGAATTACAAATTTTAATGTTAAATTAGAAATTAGAAGAACAATTCAGTGATGCAAAAACTACTCAAACAGTCTGCGAGTGACATGCCACTATTTTTTAAGATTGAATGCTAAACCTTGATCACGAAATAAAACCTTTAAATTATAGCACATTCCAGTACTCAAGTTGTGCTTGTATGTCACTCTATGAAAAGTGGATACGACCAACCGGTTCACTCACCCGAGCCCACAATCATGTACACAGGGATTAAACCCATGTTGGCCTCCTTCAGTCGATGTCGGCCATGGATGTACATCAAAATCGCATGATTTTTCAAGTTTTACAGCTTTTCAAATGACTAAACTGTCAGATTCAGGAAGAACAATCTCTCCCGCAGCGCTTGCAACGATGGTCAGAACTCTGTTGTGGGGCGTCAGTTACACGTCGGCGGCGTGATCTGCGTTCAGCAGCTAAGAGATGTTTCTGCTCCTCCCCAGCTTGCAGACGACGCTTTACACAATGCCTTCAAAGTGAGGGGTCAAGAATAAGTTCTTTCAAGCTCGCGGGGTCAAAGCCAAGAGCTTTCATATCTCTTTTGCAAACATCTTTGTAACGCAAGTGCAGTCTGCTCAATGGTCGACTTCCTAATTGCAACTCACCATATATCAGATCTTTGAGGATACGACTATTTTCCATTCTGTAGACTTGACTTAGCCCACGCAGGCGTCGCTGTCGCAACAGGGCGAACATGCTCTGCAGACCAGCTTTGGAAAGCACTTCAGCATTAGTCACTCTGTCCATCCACGATATGTTCAAGATACGACGGATGCTTTTTAGATAGAAAGCATTCAGCTTCCGTTCGTGTCTGGCGTAGGTGGTCCAGGTTTTACTGCCGTACAGTAAAGCATTTACTACGAACGAGCTGTACACAATCATCGTCGTCTTTACAGTCAGCTTGCGGTTACCCCAAACATGAGAGTTCAATCGGGACAAAATGACAGCTGCTCTGCCAATCCGCTTATCAATCTCCGTGTCTAGCGAGAGGTTATCCGCAATGGTTGAACTAAGGTATGTGAACTGATGTACTGATTCAAGCTGACAGTTTCCAACAGGTATGATGGGAGGCGATACAGTCCCTTGAAAAAGGACTTTAGTCTTGCTCATGCTGATTTTTAGCCCAAAGTTTTTGCATGCCGACGAAAAACAGTCCATTAGAGATTGTAGGTTCTCTTGGGAGTGAGCAATAAAGGCTGCATCGTCGGCAAACAACAAGTCACGGATTAGCACATCACATAATTTGGTTTGTGCTCTCAACCGGTTCAGGTTGAAAAGCTTACCATCACTTCACGTGCGTATATAAATGCTTTCTGTTCTCGTCCTAAAAGCATGCTTCGGAAGCAGAGCAACGAAAATGCCGAACAGCGTGGGAGCAAGAACACACCCTTGTTTGACGCCTTGGCGAATCTCAAAGGCTTCTGAGCTGAAACCGTTAAAATGGACTGAGCCTTTTATGCCTGAGTGGAACGAAATAACGAGCTTGAGCAGCCATGGGGGGCAGCCTATCAGATCAAGCATTTTTAAAAGACCCTCCCTGCTGGCGTAGTCGAATGTCTTAGTTGAATCAATAAAAACAGTGTATAATAGCATACGCTGTTCCCGACACTTTTCTTGAAGTTGTCTCAGCGAGAAGATTATGTCAACGGTTGATCTCCCCTTGCGGAAGCCACATTGAGATTCGGAGTAAATTCTATCAGCTTAAACTTGTAGCCGGATTTGTAAGACTTAAGCAAACAATTCGCCTCCAACATTCAGAAGAAAGATTCCTCTTTAATTGTTGCAGTCGCCTCTGTCACCCTAATTTTTAAATAGCGTGATGATCTTTGTATCTAGTATCTCTTGTGGGACACACTCCTCCTACCAGCACTGATAAAGCAAATGGTGAAGAGGTTGTATTAATGCTGCTCTACAGTATTTGATGAGCTAAGGTGGAATTCCGTCGTCACTAGTGGCCTTCCCATTCGCTGAGCGGTCGATTGCCATATTGAGCTCATCAAGGGTAGGGGGAGTATCTAGATATTCGATGGTCGGCAACCGCTCGACATTTTCCAGTGCATGCGGTAGAACACTAATGACCTTGGAGTAGATAGAGGATAAGTGCTCTACCCATCTTTCCATCTGTTTAGTTTTGTCGACAATCGGGTTACCGGATACAGACTTAATAAGAGCCGTTTTAAGTTTGTTTGGACCAATGGCGCTCTTGATCCCATCATACATACCGTGAAATTTTCCGGTATCCTCAGCGTTTTGGATATTGAGGCTAATTTTAGTCCGATAGTCGTTTGCACATCACCTTGCAGACTGTTGAACCTTATTTCTAGCTGGTCTTAGAAGTCGTAAGTATTCATCTGTTGGCATACCTTTGAACTTCAAGAATGCTGAGCGTTTCTCATCCAACACAGCAGTCATCTCAGAAGCTTTTGCTTCGGACCAGTCGCACCTTCGAGCTATCTTCGGACCGAAAGTGGAAAGTGCGATTCAGCATATGCAGCTTTTTATCGATTCTCAGTTTTCGGAAGCAGATTCGAGTGCGGTTGTCTTGTTGAACACTGCTGTGAATGCTTTTGCGAATCGCGCAGTTAGATTAGGTTCACACATGCGAGTGACGTCTATCCTAGGCTTATCAGGCAATTTGGTGCGGTGAAATCTCGTGTGGGGAAGCTTCAGTTTTGCACAGACCAGTGAATGATCAGTGTCGCAGTCTGCGCTTTGATATGATCTGGTGAAGAGCACGCTTCCTATATTAGAGCGCTTAACAAGAATAAGCTCAAGCTGATGCCAAAGCCTATGTTTCCAAGAGACTTTATGCTGTGGTTTTGTTTGAAAGAAAGTGTTACTGACACATAGACTGAACCGTTCGCTCCCATTGCTGCTTGGTTCTGTTGCTTTTAATATGTCGTTACGCACGGCAAACCCAACTCCATGCAGTCGAGTCTCATTGGAACCTCTACCTTTCCAAAAAATGTGTAATCTTTTTCTGTTAGTTTACCAGTGTCTGGTAATCGCGTCTCTTGTAGGACAGCCACGTTGACATTCAGCCTCTTTAGCTCATTGTTAATCACGGCGAATTTTCTTACGCCTCTGATATTCGAGACGTCGTCATGAAATCCTAGAAGCATGGACCAGACGTTCCAGGTTCCCAGTTTCCAAACTAGCATTTGTTGTTTATTATTTCGGTTCGCTGGTGCCGAAAAATACAATCTGCTTGTCGGTTGAATCCTAATCCCCATGCACCCAATGAGGATAGCAGAACGTGACGAGACGGCACCTTATTAACTGGGGCCTGACCAGCTTGAGGCGGACGGTAGCCGTCCAATGAGACCTGAAAGTCTCTCCCACCGTCGAAAGCAGCCCCAGGCGCTGAGCTCGACGCCAGTCGAGCCATAGCTTTTAACCGGTATCTGCTGCTTCCTGTTATTTTTCGTAGAAGTGGAATGGAGTGTCCTCTTCATTGGTGCGTTGTGATGTACGCCAATGCAGTTCAATATGTAGAACTAGCTGTTGCCTATGCAGCAAGTGCTCCCTCTTCACGGCACCACTGAAACCAAAGGAACAGCAAGGTTGATACGTTTGGACAGCGATCGCAGGAGCTGGCAGGACGAAGTTGAATAAACGTTTGACTGCCTAATGGGACTCCGGCTCCGGATTTTTTCTCGAGGTTGACTCATGAATCTTTTTCCATGATTGGATGTAGCCAAAAGGCAGTAGAGGTTTCTGATAAAGGTTTATCCTTCCCCTTGTTGTACCGCCTTCATGGACTTACGAGCTCCACATACCAGAAGCATGCTGGTTTTTAGGCGTCAGTCAGTCGCCTTCCCCTTTCTTCTGTCAGTAAAAGCAGATCCCCTGGGTCAAACAGGACCACGCGTGCAGGCCGGGAGCTGGACTTGGTTGTCAGAGGCTATATGAGACGCGAGCAATTAGAGCATTTTTGGAATTGGGAGCTTATCCCTAAAACCGCCCCGGTCGCGACAACCTTGGAACCACGTCGACATTCAGCCTCTTTAGCTCATTGTTAATCACGGCAAACTTTCTTACGCCTCTGATATTCGAAACGTCGTCATGAAATCCTGGAAGCATGGACCGGACGTTCCAGGCTCCCTATTTCACAACTGACATTTGTTGTTTAAGCACATGACCATGAGCGGAAAAGCTAGTTTGCATGCGGTACTGATCATACTGTCCATACCTGATAATTACAAACAGCACCAAATGCATGTAAATTAGCTTTTTGTTCATGGTCGTGGGTTCAAACACTGTGTAAATGAGTGTGCGGTCATGTTATTGAACAGGTTGGTCGTACCAACCTTATCCAACAGTGGCACACAAGCACAACTTGTTTACCACTTTTTCACTGTTTCAAGCGCATGCGGATCATGATCATACTGTCCCTAACCGAACATACTATCCCTACCTGATGAGTGAAAACAGCACGAAACCGTTCGTGGGTGTGTGCGTGATGTAGATGCAAGCAAATAAGCGTTTTCATGCGAGGTTTCAGTAATTTTAATCAAAGTTAAATGTAAGCGTTCGCGCTTAGTGTTGGTGCTAGAGGCCATCCATGAAAACAGGCCAAACGGCACGGCATGTTTATTGTTCGTAAAAATTCTTCAGTAAAAGGAATCGTCTTTCCAAATAGATCGTTGGTTCCACTTCGGTAAGGTATTTTAAGAAGGAGTTTTACTCTGTGAGGCCTGTTTAATTTCCGGATTTTTATCATTATTTAAATGATTGGTAAAATCTATATGTTGTCTTTCGAACGCACCTGTTTAATTTCCGGATTTTTATCATTATTTAAATGATTGGTAAAATCTATATGTTGTCTTTCGAACGCACTAATGCCTATTCTCACTCAATTGTGAAGGGAGATTTACTGTTGCATTACAGATTACTCTTATACCGGAAGAAATTTCCGAAAATATTTTTCAAAGTTGTTGAATTTCTTCTGTGGTATACCGCTGCTAGAAATCTGGACGCTTGATTAGCGACTCGGCCACAAATCCTTCTATGCACACTGAATTTGCTTGAATTTGCGCGGTACGTTCAACTAGGTTGTATTTCCCACGCTCTTGTTAACATTCCATTTCCAGATTGCTTTTTTCTGATTTTGCTGTAAATTGGTAATCAATTTATAGCATTATACACATCATAACGCGAAGTCTATTTCGTCTGTGAAATTTATTTGCTTTAATCACTATTCAAATATTTTCTTTATTATGATTGCCAACATGTGCCTAAAAAAATCTTGTTGCAGAAAAGTATTAAATGAAATTGAATGTAATACTTG